>JAQGCC010005740.1:0-11109 GCA_034698905.1 Xestoiulus laeticollis
AAGATTACCTTCCTATTCAATTCAATTCAATTCAACTCAGTACCCTACAGTCGGCAAACAAATGCCATTTGGTAGGGGGGATTCAAAACAATGGCAGCAGCAGCAGCAGCAGACGCGGACACTTCTCCGCTACTTTGCCTAGCCAATGTGTTTTCACTTTTGGCCACCAGGTTCGCCACTCACTATGAAATGGAAAATAGCTCCTCCATTGAAATTCTGGGTGGCAAAAAATTGGTAAAAATGAACTACGTTCGTAGATCTAGTTTTATTTTTTTATGAAAATGGTCCTTAAATTTTAAATTTAATAAATATTAAAGAATGATTAATTTTAAATGGGGATCTAGCTCACGTGGCTATAATAAGTCTTCGATATGCCACCTGGTGTCAGCTACAGGCGCGTTTGAATTTTATTGTTACTTAATTGATGAGTGAATTAATTGTACCAGTTTAAAGGCGTGTATATTTTAATTTTAAAAGCATGAATTGTTTATATCCAGCTAAGGATAAACACACACACGTACATTTATATTAACTCATCTTTAATATTAACACCAGGTGGCAGCAATTAAAAACACCATGCAAAACACTCGCGAGATTTAAAATAAAAATCTAATTTATTAATTTTATAAATAAGCGGACATTTTCATAAAAAAAACAAAAAAAACAACACCATGATCACTGTGTCCCTAGCTACATCTATGAAAACACAATTATTATCAATTTTTTTATCCCCCAGAATAATTTAATTGGCTCAATAATAACGATTTAATCGGCTGATTATCATTGTGATTTTAATGTGGGTTTAATTTAGGACGGATCGGGTAAGATCGACTTTCGCCAGTACTTAATCGGAGTTTCCGTCATCTCCAAACCGCTGAATACCGAAGATGCGATTCAGTTGGCCTTCAAGGTGAGGAGACGTCTGGTTTAACGGCCGGTTAACGGCTCTTAATCGCTCGATTTAAAAAAAATCAATCCCTCGTTTGGCAGCTCTTCGACAGAAACGGCAAAGGGTGCATCACGAAAGAGGATCTGAGCGAGATCTTGAGCAAGAACTTGAGCATGACGACGCAGGAAACGGAAAGGCTCTTCAACCAGGTCGACGTGCAGGGAAAAGGACACGTCACTTACGGTTAGCTAACGGAGCGTTAAGGTTTTTAAAAAAAATGCGGCCGTGTGGGATTACCGGATTAGGGATCGGGATGAGAAATGAAACGTTGCGTTAACTTTAACGGGCCTTTATGCGGCACACTTCACACCACGCGTCTATTAAGCTCTTCCAGAAGTCTGTTTATTAAGGAATTAAAGCGCCCGTTAACTTAATTTAACGGGCTTTTAACTGCTCGATGAAGCCTGTTTATTAAGGAATTCAAGCGCTCGTTAACTTTTAACTGGCCGGTTTGACGAGTTAGTCCCGTAAAGACGTCCTGCTTTTGAATTCCCGTTAACTTTTAACGGATCTTTAAGCATCCCGCTGTTAACGCGTCTTCTAGCTCTTCGAGAAGTCTGTTTTTAAGGCCCCTAATCGGTCGTTAACTTTAAAACTTGACGAGTTATAGTCCCATTAAGACGTCCAGCTTTTGAATTTCCGTAAATCGTCCGTTAACTTTAATGGGCCTTTAAGCATCCCGCTTTTAACGCGTCTTTTAACTTCTCAATGAAGTCTGGTTTTTTGAGGCCTCGTTTTTTTTTAATCGCTCGTTAACTTTAACTGGTCGTGAAGCATTCGGCTTGACGAGTTATAGTCCCGTTAAGACGTCCAGCTTATGAATTCCCGTAAATCGCCCGTTAACTTTAACGGGTCTTTAAGCATCCCGCTTGACACGTCTTTTAGCTCTTCCAGTTGTCTGTTTATTAAGGCCTTTAATCGCTCGTTAAGCATTTCGCTTATGAATGAAGCCCATACGTATAGTATGATTTAGTAATCGCCCGTTAGCTTTAACGGGTTGTGAAGCATTTTGCTTGACGAGTTATGCTCCCGTTAAGATGTCTGGCGTTATTCGCTTTTCAAAACCCTTAAAAGGCTTTAACAGGAGCTTTTCTACCGGCCGTTTGTGTATCTCGCATGGCACTAACGGTCCGTTATCTTTTTTTGCCGTTTTGCAGACGAATTCAAGAGCTGCGCGCAACGCAAACCGGAATACGCCAAGATCTTCCAAACGCATCGTCTGCTGTGCAAGAAGTCGAGGATGACGGAAGAACGGGCCGTTAAGTCTAAGGCGGACTGACAGACGACGACTTTTAACGGGAGATTAAAGTTCGCTATCGGAGCGGTTATTTAAAAGATGGCCGCGCAGAAAAACCCTTGGACGGAATTTGGGGGCTGCCACCGAAAGCTTAACTAACGAACGGTTTTCGCAACGACAAAATACGGCTAACGGAGGATTTAACGGTAGATTAAGAAAGTCTTACCCAGCGTTAAAAGAGCAGGTTAACGGAACGGTCGCGATGCCGATTTGAAAGCGAGCTTTAACGGTCGGTTTTAACCAGGGATTTAACTTTGCGTTTTAGTTAACGGGGTTTTGGTTAACGAGACATTTGCGGAGTTTTTAAATCGTGTACTTTAATCGATGATTTAATCGTCCGTTAAGCAAACCTTGGATTAGAGCCTAGTTAAAAAACGAGCGTTAACGGTCGGTTTTAACTCACTTGCGTTTCAGTTAACGGGGTTTTGGTTAACGAGACGTATTTGCGGAGTTATAAATCATGTAATTGTAATCGGCGATTTAATCGTTCGTTAAGCGAGCCTTGGAATGGGGCCTTAACGGGAGATTTGTAAATATTCGATAGGTTAAATATAACTGCTGATTTAGGGCCCTTTAGGCCCCATGGTTTCACTTAAATTTCCCCTAGAGCCCCTTGAATCCCTGTGATCACCCCCTTAATCCCCCCTTAATTACCGCTTAGGGCCTTATGATTCTCGGCTAGATTCCCTTCCTCATCTTAGGGCCCCCTTGAAGACATTTTAGGCCCTTTAAAATATGTTGAAGCCTTTAACATTTTGAATCCCCTTAACGGCCCTTGGAATCTCCTTAGGGGCCCTTTGAGTCACTTAAGTCTTCTTAAAAATCATGCGTCACTTTTTTAGGACTCGTTAAATTACCTTTAGGGCCCTTTGAATGTCTTAAAGAACCCTTTGGCCATATTGGCGGCCCCTTGAACCATTCGAATCCCCTTAATGGCCCATTGAATCTCCTTAGGGGTCCTTTAAACCACTCGAGGACCTTTTCATTCAATTTGACGTTCTTTTATCACTCGTTGGGCATTTTAAACCCCTGAATCTCTAACACGAGCCCTTTGCCTGTCCCTTGAACCTCTGTAAACCCCTTAATGGCCCCTTTGATCCACTTATAGGACTCCTTAAAAAGCCCCTTGATCCACTTATAGGACACCTTAAAAAGCCCCTTGATCCACTTATAGGACTCCTTAAAAAGCCCCTTGATCCACTTATAGGACTCCTTAAAAAGCCCCTTGATCCACTTATAGGACTCCTTAAAAAGCCCCTTGATCCACTTTTAGGATTTTAGGACTCCTTAAAAGACCCTTTGATCCACTTTTAGGCGTCCTTAAAAAGACCCTTGATCCATTTTTAGGACTCCTTACAAAGCCCTATGATCCACTTTTATGAGTCCTTAAAAAGCCCTATGATCCACTTTTATGAGTCCTTAAAAAGCCCTATGATCCACTTTAAGGACTCCTTAAAAGCCCTATGATCCAGTTTTAGGACTCCTTAAAAGCCCATTGATCCACTTTTAAAACTCCTTAAAAAGCCCCTCGATCCACTTTTAGGATTTTAGGACTCCTTAAAAGGCCCTTTGATCCACTTTTAGGCGTCCTTAAAAAGACCCTTGATCCATTTTTAGAGGAGTCCTTAAAAAAGCCCTATGATCCACTTTCGCGACCCTTCGAATCGGCATCGTGACCATATCCCCCCCCCTAAGCGCGCTTAACGCTAGCAAGTGCCTTTTTGTACGTAACCGAAAGCGAGCTAGACGATGCCCTAAAAAAAGATCAGCTAAGGGGGGCATCGTCAAAAAGGTTCAAGAGCTTCAATTGGTAGCATGTAAGTAAGGAGTGGCAGCCCCTTAAAAGCAATTGACGGTCTTAAAAAAGGGCAATATGGCCGCCCGCCTTTTTGTTCGTCTGTTAAAGCGCTTCGTTTTGTCGTCAGGGGATTTTTTAATCGGTTTTTTTTTGTTTCTCCCCCCAAAATATACCTAGTCACTACTTTTTGAGGGGCATTTTTTTTCGTTTCGTTTTGGGGGCCCTCGAATGGGTTTTTTTTTTTAACGGTGGGACCTAATTCTACATTTAGGGCACCCTTCCTCTTTCCCCCTCAACTGAACTAGCCAATCGTGTTTCGCTAAAAAACCAATGTCTCCAGCCATGGAGAATCATGCCAAAAACACTTAAGTTTAATCGGCGAACATCCAACTGAAAGGACCTTAGAGGATCTTAGAAGACCTTTGAGGACCTTTGATGAACTTTGATTACCTTTGAGGACCTTCGGGGTTAGGGGCCATCGAGTTTCTCCAACGGGCCTTAGACTGTGTTTTCTGCAAGGACCTTCGAGGATGCTACTGCAAAGAGTCTTCAAAGGTGTTTCTGCAAGGGCCTTTAAGGACGTTTCTGCAAAAGGACTTTCGAGAAAGTTGCAATCAAGTTTTCTGCAAAGGACCTTCGAGGATGCTCCTTAATTTAAGGACCTTTAAGGATCTTGCAAATGACCTTCGAGGACGTTTCTGCAAAGGACATTCGAGAAAGTTGCAATCAAGTTTTCTGCAAAGGACCTTCGAGGATGTTTCTGCAAGGACCTTTAGGGAACGTCTGCAAAGGACCTTTTAAAGACGTCGTCAGGTTTTCTGCAAAGGACCTTTGGGAACCATATGCAAAGGGCTACGAGGATGTTACTGAAAAGGATCTTGCAAAAGACCTTCAAAGACATTGCCGTCAGATTTTCTGCAAGGACCTTTGAGGATGCTACTGCAAATGGTCTTCCAAGGATTTTTCTGCAACGGACATTCGAGGATGTTACTTCAAGGACCTTTGAGGACGTTGCCATCAGGTTTTCTGCAACGACTTTGGGGACCATCTGCAAAGGACCTTCGAGGATGCTACTGCAAAGGGTCTTGAAGGAAGTTGCCATCATGTTTTCCGCAACGACCTTTGAGGATGTTTCTGCAAAAGGACCTTCGAGATTTTCTACGAGGATCTCAGATGACCATGGCGATGTCTTCAAGGATCTTCGGGGATGTTGCATCGGACTTTTGCCAAGGGTCTTCGACATTTCTTTAAAGATTCTCGAAGATGCCCTTTCCCCCCCTTTACCTCTAGGATAATGCCATTATTTGAGAATCTTCAGGAATCATGCAGGCGTCGCTTTTCTCGCGAGAGTATTCGAGGGTCTTCGAGGATCTTCGAGGATCTCAGAGGATCCAACGGACGGTGCAGCCCCCGTCTTCAATATATGCACACTCGAGATTTCCTCGATGAGTCCTCTTCCGAGATTCTTTCCGGATAAGAGAGAGAGAGAGAGATTCTCCCCAGCCTTTCGCAAATTCTCGGTTTTTCGTCTCCGCTTAAACGGCAACTTGTTCTTCGTCCGTAGCGGCAGCAGACGGACATCGCAGCTATTTTTGCATTTCCGTTACGCCTTAATTCTTGTCCGTCGTTCGTTCGTTTATTTATTACGTTGTTTTTTTTTTATTTTATTTATCCCGGAGGTTTTATTCTGTTCTGGAACGTTGTGGAGACGCCTTAAATCCAAGAAGATTCATTCAACCCGACGTGTTTTTTTTTTTTTTTTACTTTCGTTTGAAAGTCCCGCGAGGATTGTTTCAAGCCGTCCAGGAACTCTAGCCATCGTCTCGTAGAATCACTTTATCGGTATTTATTTCCTAGTCGTTACGATTAGTGGGTTCTCCTCCCTCCCACACCTCCACCCACCCCCACCCACTCGCATTTATTGATGTGTGTCATCGGTGTGTCTCATTCCATGTTTGTACGCGCATTTTAAACTCGCATAATAAATCCTTTCGTCGTCTTTATTTTTGCAAAACGATCATCGGACATCTCGATTTCATTTCAGTCTGCTCTCGATATAACGAACGCAGGGAATTGTACGTGCTACAGCTGTTTTTGCGGTATTTTGAGTACCCCTTAATAAACGTTAATGTTTTAAGATATTAACTTTTTATAAAAAAAAACCTTAAAATCGATGAAAGTAGGAATTATCTTACGACACTAGGTGGTGTTTTCGACATCGAATTGCCGTTATAAAACGGTCATTTAGCATTGTAGGATGGCCGCTCGTTATATCGAGAGCCGACGAGTTATTTATGTTTTAATTATCGCATTTTTAAAATAGTTTCCGCAGCCAGAAGGCGCAATGTCCGTAGCGCCGTCGAAAAGATTCCGAAGACAAGATTTACGTAAACATGTCAACGTTTTTTTTAGGAATTTCCCAGAATGTATATTGCCAAAAATGTTTTTCATGCTTTCAGGCATCTCAGCCGTCCTATATTTCTTATAAATTCCTATATTTTTTTCTTATAAATTCCTATATTTTTTATGTCGTTATATATTTCCTAAATTTTCATTAACTTTTGTACAGGATTGTAATAACCAGGGTGACAAACAAGACCTGAAACTCCTAAAAAAGTCCTAAATATTCCTAAAGGGGTTTTATAGAGAAAGTTCAAATGTGCTCCAATATCTTAATCAGTTTTATATTTATTCTGAATGCTATTCCAATATTTGTGCATTTTATGATAAAAATAAATTGCTTTTATCATAAAATGCACAATTATCCTTATAATAGCTATAGCATTTCAGGGTGGTAAACAACTCCTAAAATAGTCCTAAATCCCCTCTGAATAATCGAATAATTGTTATAAAAATGATGTTTCAAAAGTTTGAATTTACCCCATGCAGTCCAAAGAATTTTTTTTTGCTATTCTAGTGATGCAGATAAGCAAATAATTGTGCATTTTATGATAAAAGCATGATGTTTGGATTAACAGCATGTTGAATAAATATAAAACTGATTAAGATATTGGGCCACCTCGGAAGGCCCCCTGAACACCCTCCTTGTAAGGGGAATTTGAACCCAATTCTTTTTTTTCTTTTTTTTTTTCTTCAAACTACGAATCTGATTCGCTGAAAACGCAGTAAATTTTGTCCTAATTTCGGCATAAATGCGAATTGAAAATTGATAATTCTATAGTATACATTTAGAAAGTCCTAAATATTGAATATGAAAAAAGTGTTTGCCATATATGCTGCGCTATATTGCTATATTTTCAATGACAATGTCCTATAATTCCAACATTTTTATCCCTAAAAGTGTGTGGGCTACTAGCTGATATATGTGCTATTTTTCCTCTCGCTCCATATTTACCGTGGTGCTTTGAAATGCTTCCGTTTGCTGTATTTGCAATTGTTTGAACAGCCGCCTTTTTTCACGTCATGCTTTTCGTTCGTTCGCACTGTGTCAGCCAGACGTCGCTAGTCCTTGTTTTTAGTTGTTTTTTTCCCTTCTAATCTTGTGTAGTAGTTGGTCTCTAGTGTTGTTGGATCGAAAGAAGGGTTGGGTTCGTCGTGTTTCATTTTCTTCGTATTATGTGTTTGTGTTAATCTCAAACTGGAGGAATGTTGTCTTCTCGAATCCTTTTCGTGACTTTGCTCGTCGTCCTGCGAGTTAGGGCTAACGATATAATACCGCAACAGGACGAGCAAAACAGGCTGAACCCGCAGCAGGGAGCGGCGTCGAACCTCAACAATAACAATAATATTAATATTATTGCCAACAAACTCGCCCCCAAATCGGTCCAAAGTGCGAATCCAAGACCTAATGCGGTGCAGGGTCAGCAAGAGCAAGCTTCTTCCACCCAGCAAAACGACGAACGATGGCTGCTCTCCAGGAAACTGGAATGTGCCGAAGATATTAACAGGTTGTGCGATAAAAGCTTACATCACAACAATTTCGCCGTTTTGGATTGCGTGCAGAATTCAAAGGTATCTCACTCGCACAACTTTTCAAAATCTCATCAACGCTCTCTCTCTCACGTGCGCGCTTATGTCATCGCGATTTTCAGCAATCGTCGACGCAAATGGCCGCTCAGCTTGCACGTCGCGCCGCTACCTTAAATTGGGTCTATCAATTAGGGTTGTTTTGAGCGGAAAAACCCACCTTTTTATAATGTTTTTTTACAGAAAATAAGACCGAAAATCAACTCCATCTTTCTGCCACCAAAATCGCCATTTTTGTACGTGTTCCAGAACCCAGTGGACGTGTTCTAGCTAGAATGGGGTTCATATGGTACGTGCACGTGCGTTCTAGAACACGATGTGCACGTGCTCAGTCTTAATTGACACTTAATTCCTAACCATGTATGGTTATATACTCTCTGAACCTTTTCCTAACCAAGCAAAAAACGAGATAAATTCATTTCTATATATGCAGAAAACTTGAATTTATTTATATTATAACTATGAAAATGGATTGAAAATGCAAAAGACCGAAGCTTTTCGTAACTATTCGATACTAATAGACCGAGCTTTTCCTAACCGTAGTCCTATCAAAGTTAACCGAACCTAGGTCCTAACGTTAGTGACCTATCAACAAAACCGTAGTTATATCCGTGTAAAACTCCTCACCGAATCCTAATTAAACCTCGTCTTGAAGATACGAACCACTTACTTATTGCGTAAGTTTTGAATCGTCGTAAAAGCTTTCGTTCTAACTATATCGGTCTCGAACCGCAAAGACACAGTAATGCAACATATGTTTATGAGCATTCGGAAAATGATGCGAGACTCTTATTAACAGTTTTTGATCTCTTTTTTTTAGAGGTCCGAAGAGTTTGAGCTTTCTGCCGATTGCAACCACGTAAGTGCGACGTCGCTTTAAGAAACATCAGTTAGGGATTTTTTTTAAAGATTATGGCCTAAGATTTCGATAACCGATTTCTCCTTAGCTCATCTGGGTGTATAAAAGAGATCTAACGAAGGATACTCGTTTCGACGAAGCCGCCAGACAGGTTTGCAGTAACGATATCGATAAGGTGAGCGTCTTTAGGAACGATCGGGAATTCCCGTTGCCACTCGCTCTCGTCTAATCGGGGGTTTCTTTCTTGGGAAGTTTCCGGAATGCAAGCCGTTGGGAGACATGCCAGGCCATCTTTTGTCCTGTTTGATGAGCAATCAGGAAAACATTACCAGCTCTCAATGCAAGCAATTTCTTACCAAAATGGGAAGCATCATCTTCTCCGATTACAGGCTCATTTACAAGTTCACGGACGCTTGCAGCGAAGACATCGACAAGTTCCACTGCGGCCGTTTGGACGTTACGGACGTAAGAGCCGAGGGAGGTTTTTCCCTCTTCGTAAATCTTTGCGAGGTCTCTAACCTTTCGCATCTTTAGAAATCTCCGCACAGCCAAGGCGCGACCATCGAATGCCTGTCGAAGAATCCCAAGGAACTGTCGGCTTTGTGCCAGAAGGAAATCTTGAGAATAGCCGAGATCCAATCCGAGGATTTTCACTTGGACAGGCCATTGTTTTTCGCCTGCAGAGAAGATCGAGACAGGTTTTGCGAAAAAGTTCAAGCCGGAGACGGAAAAGTCTACAGGTGTCTCATGAACCACAAAATGCACAAGGACATGAGTCAAGAAGTGAGCGGATTCGCTTTAAAAATCTAGCATTTTCAGTTAACGATGCGTTAATGTTTGTTTCGTTAACTTTTCCAGTGTCGAGCCAAGTTAACGCAGCGTCAAACGCTCATCGGTTTGGATTACAAAGTGAGCAAAGGTTTGGCAAAGTCGTGCCGTGAAGACATACGAGCTTACAGATGTAGAGAAGAAACGTCCAAAAACAGAGATATAAGGCTGGCGCAGATTCTCCTGTGCTTGGAAAAGTCCCTGCATAAAGGTAAGGGCCGTTTCGGATACCATTTTATATCTCGGAGGTCATTGTTTGATCCTCTTCGCGTGCATTATGGGTAATTTAGAATTTCTGCATGCTTTTTGAATGCTTGCTTATTCTGTTCTTTTTATTGACGTTCTAAAAATTTGAAAAGTGTTCTAGAAAAAAAAAACTGTTTGAAAAAAGCCAGGCAAATTTTGTTAGAAAATTTGAGTTGTTTTTGCTGAAATTAACGTAAAGTGAAAGTATTTCAAGCAAATCCAAGTGATAATTCATTCAAAAGTCATCTGAAGTGGTAAGAACAAGATTAAAAATAGTTCTGTGAATAGAAAATTAGAAAGTCGACTAGGATATAGCAGCGAGTCCTGTCTAAGGCCAGAATTGATAGTCGTATAAGTATTACTTATTTGTATACTTTTAACACGCAAGTAGTGCTTATTCGACGACTATGAATTCCTGCCTTAGGCCCTACCTAGAGGCCATGTTGGAAATGTTTTTTGGTACTGGAACCATATTGAAAGTGTTTAGGTTAGTTTCGGTAGCAAAATTTTAATTTATTCTGGTTTTGTGTGTCTTTAGGGCCATATTGGGAATGTCTAAGGTTAGGCCCTAAAGGCCATGTTTTTGGGTACTGGACCATATTGAAAGGGTTTAGATTAGTTTCAGTAGCAAAATTTCAATTTATTCTGGTTTTGTGGGTCTTTAGGGCCGTGTTGGGAATGTCTTAGGCCCTAGAGGCCATGTTGGAAATGTTTTTGGGTACTGGGACTAAATTAAAAGTGTTTAGGTTTGTTTCAGTAGCAAATTTGTTATTTATTCTGGTTTCGTGGGTTTTTATGTCTATGTTGGAAGTAATTTAGGCCTTGGACAATGTTAAAAGCATTTAGATTAGTTCTAGTAGCCATGTTGGGTATGTCATAGGTTCTAGAAGTCATTTCGGAAGTGATTTACGTCTTGGAGCCTATTCCGGAAAGTGTTGATAGGTTTGGGACTCTATTAAAGGTGTTTTAGGTTAGTTTCTTTAGCCATAATGGGAATGACTTAGGTCCTAGAGACCGTTTGGGAATGGCATAGGTCCTAGACGCCATGTTGGAAATGTCTTAGGTCCTAGAAACCATGTTGGAATTTACTTGGGTCCAAGAGGCCGTATTGAGAATGTCTTAGGTCCAAATGCCATATTGAAAGT
>JAQGCC010005741.1:0-11108 GCA_034698905.1 Xestoiulus laeticollis
CTAGATCTGGAATACTCAGTGACATTTTATTGTCATGGAATAGTCAGGGAGATTGGATAGATCTGGAATAGTCAGGGAAATTGGATAGATATGGAATAGTCAGGGAAATTGGATAGATCTGGAATAGTCAGGGAAATTGGATAGATCTGGTATAGTCAGGGAAATTGGATAGATCTGGAATAGTCAGGAAAGTTAGATAGATCTGGAATAGTTAGGTAAATTGGCAAAATTGCAAAATGTCAATTTTGTACTTGTCCCATGGGTGTCCAATGTAAGCAGTTAGACATTAGTAGACACGTTTTTTGTCGATAAAATGCTATTGATTTTGCTTTTAGTCAAAGATCTTGAAAGTTTCTTCTTAGCTTTCTTTAACCTAGTTTAACGTTTCACGTCGTAATCTCGTCTGTTTCTAGCTATAAACTTATCCCTGGGTGGAAATTCAACATCTCTTCCTCGCAAATTTTATCTCGTTTTTTTAGGACGTTTTATGTTTAACTTTGCACGTACATTGTAGATAGGAGACGAGTATGCCCTATATACAATGCAGTCATAACCAAGGAGGAATAGGACGCTTTTCCGCCTATGAAAATCCTAAGAATCTTTTCTACAAGGACTATCTCATGAATAAGTGGGAGAAAAAATAGTTTTACATCGTCAATTTTGCTGGATTGGCATTTTTATCTGAATTCTTATCCTCCTTTAGCTTATCGTGAGCTCTTTGCTAACGTTTACCCAAATTACCACAAAAAATTTTGTAGTTTTAACCAAGAATTTTCGTCCAATTAAAGTGTTATCTTATTATAATTAAGTGCTATCTTAGAAGATTGCTTTGTTTCTACTTAAATATTAACTTGCCACTTTTTGATTTGTGACTTTGACATGCACGTGACTAAAAGTTATGTGGTACCCGTAAAGTAAATATAGTAGTATAATAAGTAAAAATGGCTACATCTATGCATAGATGCAGTTTTCTATATGTATTTTTCGGTTTTGTTTATGTTAAAAACCATTTAAAATTGCTTTGTGCATCTTCATTATAGGATAATAATATCCGATTCGCTATGGTCATCAATTTAGCTGAACCTTCATAGCACATCCCTCCAAGTAGCGCACCTCATGGTTCGGTCCCAATGGAGTGCGCTATTCACAGGTTTCACCGTAATGCATGGCGTCTGAAATGCAACGTAAATCCTGTAATGAATAATTTCGTTTGAAATCTCAGAATTCTTTCTATAGTAATTGGCATTTGTGTTTATTTCAATTGGTAGCAAACGGTTGAAGAGCTGGCTGCACGTGTTACAGTATATAATCTCGTATGTCTATCGTAGACTATAGCTGTAATTATTTACGTTACTTCGGGCGGCCCTATTTGCATGAGATTAGCATTTATTTTTACTACGATCTCCGAGAATCGTAAATGTCACTTCAATTGAATTGCACAAACGTTAAATGTGAATTATTTTCTAGTAGCTCGGGATAATGCATTCGTTGTGGATTGGTAAAGGAATTAGCACGCCTTTTTACTACCGCATTTCAGAGATTCCTATTTTACTTCATCAGTATGGAAAAATTGGCAGGTTAAATTACGAAAATGTTCATGAAATTACGTGTTCTCGTGGTTGGAGATCTTTTGAAAGCATGCTATCAAGTTGATATCATTAACGTCAACGTGGTATTTTTGGTTGGTTACAAATGGAGGTAACATGTGGTTATCATGGGCGAACTTTTTTCCAAAAGTCAGTACCACCCTACTCTATTTCATAAATCTTATACATGTAGTTATCAAAATTCTGTTATGTGGTTAAATAGGAAGTAATGTGTACTCTATCCACTGATGTTATACATATGGTCATTTTTTCATGGAAACCCAAGTTTTAACTTGGGTGGAAATTCAACGTCTCTTCCTCGCAAATTTTATCTCGTTTTATGTATAACATCAGTGGATAGAGCACACATTATACTTCCTATTTAACTGCATTAATATAATTTTCATAACTATTAGATTTAAGAGAAAAAAAAGTGGGTGTATATCCTTCAAAGTACATTGTACAAATTTACATAACTGATAAATATATAAATGCTTACTATTGGTTCTTTAGAAAAATATGGTGGTACTCGTGTGAGGCCATTAAGTACATTTATTGAGCACCCTGAAACTGAAACAGTATATAAATTACACGTGTTTTTATTTCAGACAATTTGTTAACATATTCCCACAACATGTGTTTAATTCGTTTGAAATTTGCATACAAATGTCATGTTATTCTATGTTTTATTTGTATTTTCTTGTGTGGAAATTGCCCTTGTTTTACCAGTTTTCTAGTTTAAAGCAGCTTTTTTTGACAAACACGATGTAAAATTTGACCTTTGGTAGTTTTAGTTTAACATTTTGGACAAACACGAGATTGCCTACACTAGCGATTCGTCGTTTTTGAAATCATAAATATTGCAATCGAGAAATTGAATTTATTGATAGTCGAAATAATAATGTAAGTGTGTTTCTTGTTTATACCATCGTCGCTTTCTAGGCTTTTAAAATTTTACAGCTTTTAAATTGCTATTTTTAATAATTGGACGACAGTTTTAACTTGATCAGACTTAGTATTTCAAGGATTTTGCGGTCATATTTGACGCAGCTGGGTAAGCCGTAAACCGCAATATTGCCCCAGTTAATTGCCAGGCATTAAAAAACCCAATAAAATTATATGTTACTACTTAGGTGGGGTTACTCATGTAGGAAAATCTTGTTTTTATGCATTGGCTTCTGGGAAATAATGACGTCAAAATTATAAATACATGTATTTTAATTTTAACATCTCAATTTGAATATTTAGAATATGTTTGATTAATATTTTCTACTAGTACTTTATTTATAACACTTCTTTCAATCCCATATTTATCGTATTTTTAAAGCTTGAATTTTTTCATATATTTTTATAATTAATGGTCTAAGAAAATTGTTTTATATACTGCTATAAACTCAGTAAAGTTGAAAATATGATTTCTGTGGGAATTACCCTTGTGAGAATAACAAATCGATAGATACAATGTAGTTTTCTGTAAATCGACTTGTTACAGTATAGAATGGTCAGGGAAAATTGTTTGAAAAAATTGGAAAAGTCAGTGAAGTTGAAAATATAATTTCTGTGGGAACCCTTGTTTATAATGTAATTTGATAGCTATACAATGTAATTTTCTGTAAATTGCCATGTAAAATTTTAACTATTTTTAGTTAATACAGTATTCTCACACAATAAAATAGTCAGGAAAAAATATTCAAAACATTGGAAAAGTCAGTAAAGTAAAAAATATAATTTCTTTGGGGTACCCTTGTTAGTAATGTAAGTTGATTAATATACATGTATGTATAATGTAATTTTTTGTATATTGCACTGAAAAATTTCAAATATTTTTATAATTTAATCAGTATTCACATACAGTAGAATGCTCAGGGAAAATTGTTTTATACACTGGAAAAGTCGTTGAAGTTGAAAATATATAATTTCTGTGGGAACCCTTGTGAGAAATGTAAGTTGATAGCTACATGTACAAGTATATAGTTATCTGTAAATTGCGCTGTAAAACTTAATAAAATATATTCCAAAAATTCACCCCAAGTTTCATTGAGTGGGGAAATATATGGTGTTAAATTACTTAAATTAAATGGATTTCGTCAAATTATGTTTGACAATAACAAAATCTTCTCAACTTTGTGCAAATTGCAAATTGTCGACATCGTTAAAAAATTAAAAAAAAGTAATAGCTTTTAAGGTTGCAATTATGAATGCTGGTAGTTTCAAAATTACAGCACGTGATAATAGGATAATAACTTTAAACTTGTGTTCAACTTTTTTATACAACTTTTTTTGCTAAAACTAAAAAAGCCAATTCCTGAACACCATCGAACGACAGTGTTTAATGCAAATACTGGAGGTCCAATTTTAATCGATTTGTGAAATGCAAAAAAAAAGATGGCAATAATATGTGACGGTCTTCGTGCTCGGAATGTTATTACTCGATTGGATGTTTGAAAGTGGCTATAAAATGCTCATCCTAATATCTTTTCCTAGTCGTCCAAATACAGCTGAAAAATTTGTCGTTGGCTAGATAGTGTTCCCATTGACACGTTTCCCAAATTATGATTAAAAGCCAGGATGGGGAAATAGCAAATTCCTACATGATGGCTTGTCCAAATTTGCGGTTGCCCATAGAGCGTTAATCGAGGCATTTTCGACCAATTGCCATTTTGTGCAGAAAATATTACGGCCTATTTTGGTGACAGCTATTTTTGATAAATTACTAAAGGCTTGAACCCTTGCAAAAGAAAATATCCTACTTTAATGTTTATCGACGCCAGGAAAAATGAGAATGATGGAAATTTTAATGGAGGACGATGAAATTGTTGAACTCAGGGGGGAATGTTGATGATATCATTCAAAAGGGAGCAAATTTTAACTGTTTTGGCAAATTGCTGTACTTTTCAAAGTTAGATTTATAAATTGTGTTAAAAATGAAAGTGTTATAATTTAAACTGTGAGTTTATATAGTTACATTATGGATACTACTGTATATGTACATGTATAACGAGTTGATTTAAAATTTGGTAAAGTTGAAATGGATATATATAATTACAACTTGATAAATATTAAAATCGTGTTTTAATATAATTTTAGGCATAAGTTTCGTTAATTAGCTGTGGTCATGGAATTGATTTAAGCAGGAAAACCAATTTGGATTTCAAGTGCTTAGTTAAAATGAATATTAGGCGTGGAAATTATATGAAATTTTAGTTCATATAACAATATAAGCTAGCAGTACAATACAGTAGAACCTGTCCAAAGTAATCCTGTTTAAAATAATATTCTCTCTAAAATAATGGAATTGCTTGTGAACTACTGACTCATCTATACACATGTACAATGTGTAAGGATTGAAAAAAAAACAGGAAAGGAAAAAGGAAAAAAAACAGGGAAGTTCTCTATTTTGCAGCTGTGTAAATAGTGTTCACCAATAGCCAGTGGCTCGTGAAGGATTCAAAAAGGGGAAATTCCCTATTGCAGCTGTGTAAATAGTGTCTAGCAATAGCTAGTGGCTCATGAAGGCTTCAAAAAGGGGAAATTCCCTATTTTGCAGCTGTGTAAATAGTGTCTAGCAATAGCTAGTGGCTCGTGAAGGATTTAAAAAGGGAAAATTTCTTATTTTGCAGCTGTATACACTGTAGCATGTTAACACATGAGCCTGTCTGAACTAATAACCTGTCTAAAATAATAGTTCTCCTTTCTTCCAAGAGTATTATTTTAGACATATTTCACCAGTTCATGCACTTTTAATGCTCCATTTGTCCGACCGAGAAGTACATGTACATGTATAAGATTTTTATTAAAAACAATTATTTTTTATTAATTTTTAATATTTTCATTTTTATAATTTTTTCATTTTGCAGTTTTTGTTTGTTTCGTTTTATTTATTTTGTTTTCTTTTGTTATCGTTTTGTTTTAGTAAACGGAGGTTGGTCAACATGGAGTCCTTGGAGTGACTGTCAAAGTAAATGTGGACGAGGTGTACAAAAAAGGACCCGCTTATGCACCAATCCGGCGCCCCTGCACGGGGGTGCCCAGTGCACGGGAGCGGCCCTGCAAAAAGCAGACTGTACCTCCATGTGTCCCGGTAAGAACCAATTAAAAATAAACGACCATCTTGGACTTCCGGAACTACGGAAAATGGTTCTATATACAGTATACTATACTTCAGTATTATCAGGATTCTTACAGTCATGGAAAACTTGGAATTGCCAGGGAAAAGTGAATTATTTTCACGCGTTTTCACTCATTTTTAATACTTTTTTGACCAAAAATAAATTACTTTATTACATGTACAACTATTTTAAATCAGATATGTCATTGATAAAGTACTTTTTAATAGTATAGTTATATAATTAATGTGATACTAAGATAAGTACCTGTACAAGTGCAATTCAACAACTACACATACATGTGCTACACGTACACGTAAAGATTTACTCGTACAGTTCCACACGTGCATTTCTACAACTACACGTACAGTTCAACACTTACTTCTACAGATGCACGTGCAGTTCTACACCGAAAATTCTACATGTACAGTTCCACACGTGCAGTTCTACATGTATAGTTCTACACGAGCATTTGTACACCTACACTTCTACACGTGCAGTTGTACACTTACACATACAGTTCTACGCAAAGGCCTACATGTAAAAGCACCTGTGGGTTTTCGCATGTTTTACTGCATTATCATATTTCTGAATTTCAAGTCGTCATGATAGTCAGTATTCTTTTTTTAAAAAAAAAACTGCTGATATCATAAAATGGAAAAAAAATTTCATATTACCATGACCGGGTTTCTTAAAGTTCCAAGATGGCATCCAATCCCCACTCAGAATTTTTCTTGGGACTAACTTTCTCTTCATAAAATCTGATTTTCTTCATTGATCTTTTCTTCTTCGAGCTGTAACTAGACTTTTCTTTTCTCTTTTCTTGAACTAACTACCCAAAGGAGGAGAATATGACAAAAATACAGTCACCGTCGGTGAGTAACGTCATAGAAATGCGTCTTCGGCGTAATCCAGTTTAACGTTTATAAATCCCTATAATATTGCTGAATTTTTATTTGGATTTTACTTTGCTATAAAGTTGAGCTTGGTGCATGTAAATGTGAGCAATTTGCGTCTACGTGCTCCATTTTATATAAGCCACAATCTGGTAACGACGAATTAAAGAGGGACCTAATTAACGCTAATCCTTCAAATGTATTTTCTCGGTTGATGCATGGGAACCTTTAAGTTTATCATTGCATAGGATCTGGTAAACTTTACAGACATATTGCCATGAAATGAACTATACTTACACATTAACCAAAAATCTAAACAACTAATAGAATGTTAGTTCCTCGTACATTTCATTTGTTCGTAACAGTTTCCAAAATTGAAATTAAAAAATAATTTAGAAAAAAAGGCTTATTCTGGTATGCTCAACCCTCTAAAACCCTCCATTATACCCTGGACACACTATGAACTTAAACTAGTTTAGAACTAATCTCGATTATCTTTTTCAAAGCTGGTTATCTTTGAGTGGATACACTGTATTTCTATAGACTTGTTTAGTGCATTGCATCATGGGATTGCAGTTCCATAAATTGCAGCCATCTTGTCTGATACAATGGTACCCGCATTTATCCCTATTCGGTATGGCATTAGGGATAACAGTGTGACCACTCATATTTAAACTAGTTTACCCAGATAAACTTGTTTCCACAACTCGTTTACGCTAACATATAGTTCTAACTAAGAAATAAACTAATTTAGCTAACTAAGTAGGGACACTATTCACACCAAACTTAATCCAGTTTAACTGATCTCCTGCTCATGCTCAGATGAATAAAAAAGTGGGTTAAGCTAACTGGGTTCGCGTGAATGCAGTTAACCCTATAAGGTGGATTAAATCTTTCCGTCGTCTGCACATCATGTATCTCCATGTCCTCCATTTTGAAATTCATTTGAAATGGTGTTGCAACCTTTGGTGTGCCCTGAATAATAGGTCATGTGACCAGCATAACTGTATTTTGCAGTGTGAACAGTCACTTTCTCAGTTTGGTATCCCCTTTCATCTGAGCATCTGCAAGAGATCAGTTAAACTGGATTAAGTTTGGTGTGAATAGAGTTAGGAAATCTAGTTTAGCAGGCTTAAACTAGTCTAAGTTCATAGTGTGTCCAGGGTATTAGGTGCATCAGGTTTCCCAACACGGTTACACCTTCTTCACACCTACCAAATCAAGAGTCCTGATGTCCATCAAGTCTTGATCGAGTTACGCGAATCCAATCAAGATGGCAGCTCCACTTGATGTGTATCACGTCTTTCTGTCGTCTGCACCTCGTTTCAAAGTGGCTCCACTTTTCTGGATGAAGTATTTGTTCAACTTTTATGGCGCCCTGTATACTATCGTCACGCGATGTCCGCCATCTTGAAATGCACACTGAAATGGTGTTCAACTTTTAGGGCACCCTGTATACATTGGTCACGTGACCAGTTTAACTAAGTTCGGAGGTGGGAATGAACACTCGGAAGTTTGACTTGATCCACGTTAGTCGATGCACATCAACGTAGGTGAGAATGTTGTTAAGCGCGTTGGCCTATTGGACATCAATCAATAACATGCATTTATTGTCGACGTTTTATTATAAACAATGGTTTTTCTTGCATTTCCTAACTACCCAACTTTTTTAGAAAGGATTTTGTCTAATAAATTTATTTTTAAGAATTAAACAAAGGTATCTGAAGGGCAATTTAGATTGAACCTTGCTTTTACTCTTAATTTTCATTATTATTCACTAAATACGCGAAGAACTATACAAATAATCAAATATAGTCACTAAAAATTAGAATACTCACTGGCGATAATGAAAAAAACCCAAAAGAACTCGCGAGATCCAAATCACATTGGATTTACGCAGAATATTTCCACTACCATAACTGGGCACGTTGGGTCCAATAGACCAAAATCCTGTATCCTCTCCACCTTTGCGCGCTTATTTCTGGGGAAATATACAACATATCACTGCATGGCTTTGGCACACACTTGTAAATAGACACTTGTAAAGGTACGGTAGCTAAAATCGCAAGACGCAAGTCGCACCACACAAACCGTACCTTACGATGTCACCTTACAAACCGTACCTTACGATCTGATTTAGAAATATTAATAAAATAAAAAACCCATAGGCTTATTAGATCCATACGCGCCTAATGGTGGGTTAAGACGAAACTTTGGGGTCAGGAGATCTCGACAATAAGTCAAGTAGTTTTCAAATTTAGGTCGGAATTTATTCAGCGATGAATTTTTGAGGTATGACATGTTTCATTTTGGAGTATAATGAGCCGGAATTTAGCTTTCAAAAGCTGGGTTTCTTTTCAAACTATGTTTCTCTCTCTCTCTCTCTTTTTCCATTTAAAGAGCAAAGCAATATCAGTTTCACATTTTTACCGATAACACTGCTGGAAGCATAAACTTCAAAAGAAATTTCTATTTATAACACTAAATATATACGTGTGTTCTCCATAATGTACGTAAACAAACTGACTAAAGGTCTGCTTTTCGTCTGCATGGGGGAACCTTTTTGCATTATTTTCTCTACTTCAATCTGATGATGGAAAACCTTAGAAATGATTTATAAATTGTCTTTACGTTTATATTTGGGTTGATATTACGTCTACATAATGTTTACGAGGTTTTTAAACGCAGGGGGGCCACACAATTTTCATTTTCAATTTCCCTGACTTTCCTTACAAAATCCAAAATTCCACGACCAAAACTTACTTTTTTGACATAGTGAAAAAAGCAAAACATTAGATTTTGTTACAAATCTAGCTGGGCTTTTTTTTTGGTTAAATTTCCCTGGCCACTCATAAATTTTTCTGACTTCCATGACCACTTTTATTTTCCTTGACTTCCCTGACCTGTGGCCACCATGTTATATGAATCCTGTTTGTGACAAATCATCTGTCCTAAAAAACTAAAAAGTCGCGATTTTTGTCCTTAAATATGAAACAAAAATTGGTAAATTCCTGGTGAGAATCCCAAGTGGATGAATGGCGTGACCTCGCCAGATTTAAAGTGCATGGTTTTGTCGAATGCATAAAGTTACTTTTGTCGAGTAAGACACTATTGTGAAATGTCTTAAGATACTTTTGTCGAGTTTTTAAGACGTTTTTTCTAATGATTTTGTCGACTATGTTTTTGTCGACTGTCTTAAGACACTTTTGCCAAGTGTCTTCTTCTAATAGTAAGGCTGATTAGTTGGTCTGAAAAGGTCTAAGACAATATGATAAAACTTATAAAAAGTGTCTCAGTATTATTTTTTAAATTTATTGTGCAACAGAAAGTAGAAAAAATAAATATGGCCATATAAGAAATTTTCCAGTTATGGCAGCATCCGAAATTGGCTATAATTACCCAGATATGCCATTATATTTGGCATACCTACCCAAATATGTCTAGCTATGCCATATCTGGGTTTATGTAGCCAATTTCGGATGCAGCCATATCTGGAAAATTTCATATATGGCCATATCTATTTTTTTTTTTCACTCGGGAACCTATGGTTAGCACTTCCTGCCTAGTCGTTTTTTTTTACAATAAGACAATGATATTTGTATAATGTATATTTCATAGTTTTGCCAATGCCAACGACCCACAATTTCTATTATAACAGAGCTCATGAAAAAGCAATAAAAAAAAGCTAACTGGTTTCCAATCAGCAATCGTCGAATTTGATATTAAAATAAATCCCTCGTTAGCGGCATTGGTATTTGCGAGCACAGTGCAAACCTGCGTAAATTGGCAGTAATTATCGATAATCAAAAGGCGATTGGTTGTAGGCCATTTATCATTTGTTTTATGGCCGTTTTATACGGATTGTAACGAGCAAAACGCCAATTTTTTAATACGAGCCGCTATTTATAATAAGAGACGCTATCAAGTGCTCCACTCCACCTTATCTGTGGATTTAATGAAAAACTTGCCGACGACTTTATGTATTTCATTAAATTATATTCAACGCATTCCGGATAATCGGGTTAATCGATAATAGGGACAAACGTTTATTAGACTAATGTCGAATGCATCTATTGGAAAAAAAGTTGAAATTAGTAGAAAGGTTAGTAAAAAATAGAAATTATATTAAAAAATTAAGATTTTTAATCTCAAATGTTTAATGGGGGAGGTATCTCAGTGTTTTTAGAATGTCTTAGTCTTAAATCTGTCTTATGGGAAAAGTATCATATAGTGCAATAAATTGTCCTAGTCTTAAAACTTGTCTTATGGGAAAAGTATATTAAAGTTCATTAATATGTCTTAGCCTTAAAGCTCTCTTATGGGAAAAAGTATCTTATAGTGCATTAAAATGTCTTAGTCTTAAAACTGTCTTATGGGAAAAGTATCTTATAGTGCAATAAATTGTCCTAGTCTTAAAACTGTCTTATTGTGCATTAAAAATTTCCTACACTGTTAAAAAATTCCGTAAATAATACTGTAATAGTGCCTTAAAGGTTGAAGGAATTATACCCTAGAATGTA
>JAQGCC010005742.1:0-11107 GCA_034698905.1 Xestoiulus laeticollis
GTATTTAACATATACAGTGTGCCCCATAACATCGAGGACCGTTACTATTTAACATACAGGGTGTCCCACCATTAATATTTCAGATAAGGTTCCCATAAAGCTCATCCGTATTTAACATATACAGTGTGCCCCATAACATCGAGGACCATTACTATTTAACATACAGGGTGTCCCACCATTAATACTTCAGATAGGGTTCCCATACAGCTCACCCGTATTTAACATATACAGTGTGCCCCATAACATCGAGGACCGTTACTATTTAACATACAGGGTGTCCCACCATTAATACTTCAGATAGGGTTACCATACAGCTCATCTGTATTTAACATATACAGTGTGCCGAATAACATCGAGGATAATTACTATTTAACATACAAGGTGCCCCATCATTAGTGTTTTACATACAGGCTACCAGTAAGCTCATCACGGTATAAAGTTACCAAGTTTTTATATTCACATATTCGTTTTCGACGTTTGAATTTCAGAAATTAAAACGCAAAAACCCTTAAACTAATACACGTATTATTACTCTTATAAAAAAGCCGAAATTCGAGTAAATTTATGAATAAGTTGTCTCCGCAGCATACAAAAATATTCATAAAAAAACCCCTTTCGAAGATGCAAATTACATGTAGCTTAATTTCGCGGAAGGAAAGATATCAGTCGATATCTTTTTAAAACTTCATTATTGAAACATCACCTCTTAGTTTTTTTTTTTTATTTTTTCTTCTTCTTCTTCTTCTTCTTCTTCTTCTTCTCTTCCTGATCGTCTTTATCGTGATAAAACCCCCAAAATGAGTGAGAGGAGCTAGAAAAGTGCGAAAAGGAGATGAAAACTGTTGAACCGTTTTGTAATCGTTGGTGAAGCTTGTTTTTGTACGCTTGGCAACACTTTTCTCCCCCCTTTTGCTAATAATCCTCTTTTCGTCGCACTGCACACTCGCCCGATATTTGCATCTTTTTAATTAAAACTGCAGCGTTGAAGTGTTTCTCCAACCATGGACAATTTAAAAATTTATTAAACTAAGAGGAGGTGGAGAGAGGGTGGGTGGTAGAAGGGGACCATTCATAAACGTCTATAGCTTCTTCATAAATTCAAGATAACAGCTGTCGAATTATTTTTATAAATTAATTTAGAAAATATATTCATCGTTTCCTTGCACAAGATGCATACAAATGATCAATGGACAACAAGTCTGTACAGTTTAATCTCGTTATAACGAACGCCAAGAAGGTAGGGAGAGAGACGTTCGTTATAACGAGAGGTCTGTTACATTTTTTTCGCTCCCAGGCCGATTTCATGGTTTTTTATACCACTTAGCAGTTTTTTAGCTCCTGAAATGTCAGTTTTTGGCACCAAAAGTAACTTCTATCTGCTATTAAACACCGGAAATGCGATTTTTGCCAAATGCTGGAGATGAGTTTGCGCACTGAAGCTGCATTTGCAGTATTTTGAGTACCCCTTAAATAAGCGTTAGAATATGTATTAAATTTTAAAAATTAACCAATCCTTAAAATCAATAAAAATGGGAATCGTACAATACAACGGGATGTTCTTCGTCTCTGACCCCTAAGACATCGAATTGCCGTTCGTTATAAAGTCATTTAGCATTATGCCGTTCGTTATAGCGAGCGGTTCGTTATATATAGTGAAAGGCTAATACACGAAAGGTATATGGCATTTTGGTCGAGACCAGCCATATATCGAGCGGTGCAAAATACAAAACGTTCGTTATACCGAGAGGCTAATACATGAGGTATTTTGGATAGGAACCAGACAACCAGTCCGCACTGTTCGTTATATCGAGCGGTCGGTAACTTCGTAATGCTGAGAGGCTAACACATGAGATATACAGTGAAACCTGCGAATACGAGCCCTCCATATAGCGTACTACCTGGGAATAGCGCCCCCTGGCAGTCGGTACAGATCGATTTTTTAGAACAAACTACATCCATATAGCGTATTCCCTGCAAAACGCGACTTGCGCATTGGTTTTTTAAGACAAAATCATGGTTTTACCTGCGAATTTCACCCACTGGAAAATCCCAAAATGAGGGCAATAAATTTCAAATAAAATACATTAGCATAATGAATGCATATTTACAATTTAGAAAAGGTATTTATATACATGCATGTACACCAAATATAAAGTAAAAATGGCTACATCTACATAGATGCACTTGTATTAGAGCATATATTTTGTTTTCTATATGTAATTTTCGGGTTTATGTTAAAAAACAGTTAAAATTGCAACATATATATTTGTGCATCATCATTAGGATAATATCAGATTCATTATGGTCGTCACTTTAGCTGAACCTTCATATAGCATATCCCTCCAAGTAGCACACCCACATGGTTCAGTCACTGTGGTTCAGTCCCAATGGGGTGCACTATTCACAGGTTTCACTGTATAATCATTTCGGTCGCTATACCATGTGCATGCAGCTACTCAGTTCGTTATATCGAGAGCCAAGGCAACTACATGTATTATCTTAAAATTTCTGTTGAACTATATATGGGATTAAGTATATTATTTGTTTGTTTTTAAACAGGATGTTAATACACTAAAGGTGGGCATTTCCGAGTGTATAACAAACATGAGAAAAACAAACACAGAATCGTTGCAAAGTAAGACAAGAAGTCTCTCACAAACTTCTGAAATATATAAAACGTATACCAAAAGCTCTGTTTATATTAATCCTGAGTTTAAAACGTAGAAAAAGCCTTTCGTCTCGTATGCTAAACAACACAACCTTAAGCATACACAAACACGTCGAGACGTCACATTTTCAGTATTAATTTCCGAGCGAATTTCCATAAAACATTCGCGCATATTTTTCAAAAGTGGTTCGTCTTTCGCTTCTTAATGAGCTTACTCGTATGCGTAAACACGAAGTGTCTGCAAAAGAAAAAGCAGAGATGAAGGACCTAAAAGGGGTAAATATTTGAAAAAGCCAACCGCTTTTTTATACTACATTGTATATGGAACAACGTCGAATTAGGCCTAACGAACATAACGATTTTTTATACGCTATACCTGTACAGCTCGAGAAAAAACGGAGATAAACATCCACACGCGATTCTGCGAGTTTATATTTCGGTTACGCTAACGATTCGCGTGTTTTTTATGCTTGAAAACGGTGATTTTAAATTGAATTTCGGCAAATTTAATAGACAAAAATTAAATAAAACTACAAAGGAACAGAACGAATTTCGAATTGCACGCCAAAATCGAACTCCCACAATGCATCGGGGGGAAGAAAAAACCGTACTCTTTGAAAAACTAACTTTAGCCAAAATAATTATGAAAAAAGTGATATTCTTACGCAATTCACAAGTCGATGAAACAATTCGCAGGCTTTTTTTTTAACCAAAATCCACGATTTTAGTGTATTTTCATCGAAATTTAAGACCAATTCGATTAAAGCAAATTAAGCCACAGTATAGGAGCAAAAGCTATACAAGAACGAATTTCGAATTGCACGGCAAATTCGAACACGAACGTTCGAATTCCCCATAATGCATCTGATTTTAACACAATCTGAAGATCGGATTTTTACATGTTTTAAATTAGATAAAAAACTGGTTAGAAAAAAAGTTAGACTAAATCAAAGCAAATTAGCAAAGATAAGAACGAATTTCGAATTGCACGTGACGTTCGAATTCCCCACAATGCATCGGTGAAAGTAAAACAAAACCGATAAAAATAACTTGATTTTTGCAATTTAAACTAACTATATAGGCACAAGAAAACATAATGAAAACGTTAAAACCTCCACCACTCGTCTAACAAAACATTCACACATCGTTTTATAGTTAAAACCGGTAATTTTCTGTAAGTTTTGAAAATCAAACAAGAATATTTCGGATCGCACGCTCAATTGGAACAGCTAGGGCACGTGCAACATAGTACACGTGGCCACGTGCCTCGTATATTGGAACAAGATGGCTGCCATCGTGAAAAAACTGGTTAAATTCGGCAAAAAACCTGTCTTTAATCCGCAATTTAATGAGAAATAATCCATTGAATGGTTATCTATATAGGTTCAGTAATTGTAAAGTACGAGCATAGATGCCAAACGTGAGTATTCGTATGTTAATTCGAGCTTTAATGCAAAGATTTATGGCAAAAATTGGTAGTTTGCGGTTTTCGAGGCACTCGTGTACGAGAATTTGTTAATATTAACATCATATCCTTGTTTAAAACTACACTTTGATACGATTTCAAATTGGCTGCATTTCTCAGGCACTTAATTCGCGTCTAAATGAGTAATTAGGAAACATTAATTACTCCTGCAACACACACGCATGCAGACGGAATTATTCGAGAGAATGTTCGCGTGAATTATTAAAGGATTAAGCTTATAAAATAGCGGATAAAATTAGCCTTATATTAAAGCAAAGAAACATTTTGTTTTTCACTACGATTTAGAGTTTATCAACTTAATTAATGAAACCACAAACTCATTTTTTGCATTAAAAACATTACATGTATCACATTTGAAATACATTGTATACATTGTATATTATAATGACAACATGATGCATTGCATTTTTAATTCGTACTTTTAGTGTTACAAATTTAATATTTTAGTTGTTTATAGATCACATAAAAGATTATAGATTATCCATATGTGCACATGAATGTTAATTCATGAATAGCCAAATTTAGCCTATTAATTTCCCTATATAGACTATATTTAGCATAAAATATTAAGATCATATAGGGATGATAGATAATCAACAGCAATTTATTTGCCATAATTAGTCTATTGATGGCCATATATGGACTACATTTAGCCTATTAATGGCCATATATGGACGCTAGATTTAATTAATAGTCATGCATATACATGTATGTGCCAAATATAGCCTATAAATGGACTATTCAGCCTATATATATATATATACATAAAATGCCTATGTATATATATATATAAAAGGCCATATATGGATGATAGCTTCTGAATATCCATATATGTGCCATAATTAGCCTATTAATGACCATAAATGGGCTATATTTTGCCTGTTAATGGATGCTAGATTCATGAACCATATATGTGCCATATATAATTAGCTTGTTAATGATCATAAATGCATATGAACTATATTTTGCCTATAAAAAACCATATATGGATGATAGCTTATAAATAGCCATAATTATAGCCTATTAATTTTATATATGGACTATATATTTTCCAAAAAATTACCATATATGGATGATGTGTTATCAATAGCCAATTATCTGACATATATACCCTATAAATGGCCATATATGGACTATATCTAGCTTATAAATGGCCACTTATGGACTATATTTACCCATATAAAAGGCCATATATATGGACGATAGCTTTTGAATAGCCATAATTATAGCCTATAAATTTTATATATGACTATATATATATATATATTTTGCCTATTAATGGCCATATATGGACTATATTTCTTATAAAATACCCTAAATGGATGATAGGTTATCAACATCCAATTATCTGACATATTTACCCTATAAATAACCATATATGGACTATATTTAGCCATACATTGGCACGCATTAATTAGCATTTGTATAATTACATTGTCAATTAATCCATAGCATATCAATGAACATATAACTTGTACATGTCCATATGCACCCAATTTCTGGTATTTTCATGCATGTCCCATGACCTTCCAAAAGGTCACTCGTGTACTCTGTGTATACTCATGGACCTGATTCCCAATGGGCTTTATTTTATGAAGGTCCCTCGCGTCCTTAAAGGCCATTGCCCGAAGCGCCTTTATAATTCCTTATCTGTTATTTCGCAGGAGTTTTAACGGATCGATAATCATTAATCTTTTTTTTTTTTTTTTTTCTTCTCGCAAGTCTCGTTAAATTTCCCAGAAATGACTAAATGTTTTCGTTATTCGGAAACGAGAGATGTTCGATCCTCCATAGATGCATGGCGCTGCAATCGGCCGCCATTTTGGAGAACCATATCATCCTAAAATCTGTCGATACGAATTTTGGTCAAAATGAACACTATGGATCAAATTTCATCTGGATTTAGGCAAAAATAGTCTTCTATATTCATAACAAATATCAGGTTGCAAACTTTTTTTTTTGGCAAAAAAATCAGAAAAAAAAAACATGTTTTTTTTTTAGAAGGGTCTCGGATATAAAAATGTTTGTGGAAATTAACATAAACACTTGTGTGGTTATAGTCTATGAACACTTTGTGGATTAATTAAGAAGCGCCATCTAACGCCAGGTGTTTGAAATCAACACTTAGGCCTATATCTTAAAATGTCTAAATGAATAAAACCAAAATAAAGATAAGATAAAATATATACTTAGAATGGTTGAGTGAAAGTAAAAAAGTTAAGTGAGTTTTAATGGAGATAATAAATACAGGAATTTAACACTTTCTCAAGAAAAAGCAGCAGCCATCTTTAAGACATTTTCGTGCAATCAAACTTTTTAGACTTTGTTTGCATGAAAGGGTGAAAAATTTAGCATTTTCTAGCTTTTAATATTAAACTGGACGCATGAGATCGAATCCCATGCACGGAGATAAATAACAAAACATTTAAGCTTTTTATCAACAAAACGAAAACTTTGTACTTAATACAGTAGCGATCAATTTTTTAGGACCCCAGGTGGCGCTGCTATCAACCATATATATAGATGACGCTTGAATCTCAATTATTATTCCTGAAACAGCACTACAAATTCTCAACTTTTCCACCAAGACCACCATAGATGGCGCTAGATTCTAAACTTTTATTACAAAAACACCATAGATGGCGCTATAGATTCTCAACTACATCATCAAAGCCACCATAGATGGCGCTAGATCTTTAACTACATCATCAAAACCACCATAGATGGCACCAAAACCATAAAAAACAGCATAAATGGCGCTAGATTCAACTACATCATCAAAACTTTTTCAACTTTTCCACGAAAATAACCATAGATGGCGCTAGATTCTCAACTTTTCCACCAAAACCAACATAGATGGCGCTAGATTCTCAACTACATCAAAACCACCATAGATGGCGCTATAGATTTTCAACTACATCATCAATATCAGTATAGATGGCGCTAGGTTCTCCACTAGTCCTCAAAATCAACATAGATGGCGCTAGATTTTAACTATATTATCAATATCACTATAGATGGCGCTAGATTCTCAAATACATAATCAATACCGTCATAGATGACACCAAAACCACAAAAAACAGCATAGATGGCGCTATAGATCTTCAACTACATTATTATCAATACCACTATAGATGGCGCTAGATTCTAAACTTTTTCACCAAAACCACCATAGATGGCGCCAATACTCAACTTTTCCACCAAAGCCAACAAAGATGACGCTAGATCTTCAACTGCGCGTATTTCAATACCACCATAGATGGCGCTAGATTCTCAACTACATCATCAAAACCACCATAGATTGATGGCGCCACGGATTGTCAATTATTTTTCCTGAAACATCACTACAAATGCCTCTTATTTTGTCAAGAGAGACCATAGATGGCGCCACCCTCTAATTCTCCAATCCCAAAAAGCGTGTTTCGCACCCTTCCCGGATTCAAGGATTTTCGATTTGAAACCCTTTTGATAATGATAATAATAATAATAATAATAAAAAAAAGGTCCCGTTTAAAAATGGGATGCGGAAGTCGACGCCCTTCGCGCCATTACAATTTGTGGTTTATAATAATTTCGATGAAGAAGGCATTAATTCAAGGCTTTTATTCGCAATGTTCACCCTGCACCCACCCCTGCACAAAAACCCAAAAACAGCTGCTTTAATAGCATTAAAACACCTTGAACTCGCAAATTACGAAACCGAAATAATTTTTATCCTTGAATGCAGTCGTTTCTGTATATCGAAGGAGATTAAAATTAAGCCAAACTTTATGTAGATCCCCTCCTACGTACAATGTACATGTACATGTATATAAAAACATGTTTATAAAAACAAATGTGTCAAATTTAATAACCGATATCAAAAGTGCCACCAACTGGGAAATTAAAAACACCTCCTAGATGTATTTTTTTTTAAATTTTTTACAACACGGAAGCTGCCTTTTATGAAGGGTAAATTGATAAGTAATTAAAAGATATCAAAAGACAATGCCTATTTTAGGAATGTGATTGAAAATTAATAAAGATGGGCATAATACATATTAAAACATGGTATTTTCGGTTTTCATGCATGTTATGAAAGCTAGTTTTGTTTTAATAACAGCAATAATATATGCAATCGTTGTATATTTAAAAAAAACAGCTTAAAAGCAGTCAAATATTCAAGATTTCAATTTATATTTTATTAAAATTTGAAAACTCACAAAAAAACTTGTTTAAATATTCAAATTTTATAAAAAAAAATCTCCAAAGATAGAGAGGAACTTGATCCATTTGAACTTTTAAGTGTATTCAAATACATATTATTGCAATTTAAAATTCATATTTATAACATACAAACATACAAAAAAATGTTCAAATTTGCAAAAACTTGCATTAAAAACACGCCTATTTTGGCATCGTTTTATAAATGTAACAAATAAATTAAGCTTTCATATAAGCCTAAATTGATACTCAAATTTTTAATATTAATATTCTTGAGTTGCTAAACTCAAAAAAATCTATCAAATATTCAAACTTCCAATGAAATTCTGCAAACTTACAAATATACCTATTAAAATTCGCAAAAAAATAACATTAAAAAAATACATGCAGCTATTCTAAGATTTAAAAATTGTTTAAATGGGTATATTTTGTAAATTTCATAAATGTAAAGAGTAAATTTAAAGCATTAAAATAATCAAACTTTGAATATCCATATTTATCAAGTTTACCGAATTGAAATTTAACACAGAAATCTATTAAATATTGAAAATTGCAAAAACTGGCGTGAAAAATACCATTAAGAAATATTCTTTAAAGTATAATTGGGGGAAAAAACTAAGAATGTTACTTTAATATTCAAATTAATGAAACTTAAAACTGATGCCAACTATTTATGCAAATATGTATCTATTGGTGCATAGTTTTACCATTCGCAATTTCTAATTAATAAGCCTTAGGTCATGCACACTAAGCTGTTTCCGCGCGTTTAGCTATAGCCTCAAACAGGGTATCGAATTTTAATTTTATTTGCACGTGAGCAGATATAGGAACACGTGCAAAAATGTCTCGTGCGGGAATTCTATTATAAATTAGAAGCCTTGTTTAAGGCTAGCTAAACGCGCGGAAACAGCCTAGTGTGGCCTGGAGCTAATTAAGGAATGTCATTCAAATTGCGAAAATTGGAGAAAAAAAAAATGCTTTTTAAATATTCAAATCTATAATTCTCGACATTCAAATGTAAAAACTTTCTTAAAAACGCCATTGAAAAACTTTGAAATAGTAAATTTACAACAAAAAAAAAAAAAAACTTTAAAATGTTCAAAGTTCAGAATAGCGCCAACTTTGCGGGAAACGCTTTTGAAAAGTTCAGTTTATGATGCTTGTTGAAATTTGAAAATCGTTTAAAGTTTCAAATTTGCAACACTAAATATATACAAAAACGTTTACATTTTATATTAAATATTCAAATAAATAAGAAAAAAAGAACGCCATTCGAATATTCAAAAATTCGAACTTGGAACACGGGCACGTGCGCACGCGCGTTCGAAAACTAAAAAAAGAAGAATCCGTGGCGTTCGAAAAGAACGAATAGGTACACAACGGGAGAAGAAAAAAATACATGTACAATGTATTGTGAAATTTGAGTAATAAAAACTTACGATTAAAACTAAAATCCATCCGAAAAAAGCGCGCTGTCGAGGTTTCGTCATCGCTTCAACAAACAAAGCCCCAAGTTTTTCAAACGTACTGCGGGAAAAACACGGAAATTCCAAACGGCATCGAATTCCGAAGAAGAAGAAGAAGAAGCGAAACCGCGGAAGAAAACACACTTGGGGGAAGGAACCCTTTCGAGAAGACGTCAAAAGACGATTAAAAAAAAAAAAAAAAAGACACTCGTGAAACGCGATTTTTAAAAAAACACAGAAAGCGACGAAAACGCGAAAGGGGCGGAAGAAAAAAAAACTTAGTCGGAAAAGCCGATGTTAACACCTCGACGCGCGGAGACGGAATGAAAGCGACGTACGGAATGAAGAGAGGTCAGCCGAGGCACTGCCAGCGCCGGAAGTCAACGGACGAAACAAATAACAACACGAATCGGACCAATCAACGCCGGAAAAATAACGGGAAAAAAGGTGAAAAATCGAGCAAAATGTCACACGAAAATTAAAAAAAAAAGATGGCGGGGGAATTGCACGAGCTATTTACAATTAGAAAAATGGAACGAATGCATTTGCAGGCGCGTGCTATATAGATCTCGTTCTAGAACGGAAGCAGCGCCGCACGCGAGCACGTGCGGATGTTGAGGGGGGGGGAAGGGTTCGAGGCGCATGCGCGAAAGGGACGAGGGTCGTCTTAAAAGGACGGGACACGAGGGTAAGTCATAGAGAGATTGAATTTGAAATTAACACATTTAATTATAGAAATGTGGGTGTCTAGTTATGGATTTTTTAGTTAATTGGCCATTAAATGGTTATCGGTTTAGGGTTATCATCAGTTAGATAAACATGGAAGGTATTGATACGTGTAGATGTATAATGCAATTATGTATTCATTTAGCTGCGTTTGCCCCTATGTTGTGACCCATTTCCGGTCTAACAGGAAGTACGATTTTTGACTGAATTAACTGGGAGTATTTAGCTAATCAGCTGTTAAAATTCCACTAAAATTCCTTCAGTTAAAATTAAACGAATCTCGCTTTGATAGAGGTTATCATACAGGGTGTGTTTGACCCTTAAATTCGGCCACTTCCGGTCAAACAGGAAGTACGATTTTCGACTGAATTAACAGTGATTATTTAGCTAATCAGCTGTTAACAACCCATTAAAATCGTTTCACTTAAAAATTAAACGAACATTACAGTAAAAGAGGTTGTGTTCGAGCCCTGTGTTTTGACCACTTCCGGTCAAACAGGAAGTACGATTTTCGACTGAATTAACAGTGATTATTTAGCTAATCAGCTGTTAACAACC
>JAQGCC010005743.1:0-11107 GCA_034698905.1 Xestoiulus laeticollis
TCTGGCACTTTGCCCCCTGCCAAATGGCATTCTACATGCTGACTGCAGGGTAAGGAATTGAATTGAATTGAATTGAAACAACCAAATGTTGGGTAGATTTAACTTTTAAGAAAAAGTTACATGATCAATTGGATGGTTTGTAGAATGAACAGGAGGTGAAATATACCTTTGCCTGCTTTCGTGTGAATCCGTAATTTTTGTTTGATTCTACAACGATGCAAAAGTCCACGAATTTCCAGCAATAAATCTGCAAAACGCCGGTATAGTACATTGGCTTCCAGTCGTCCATCACAAAGATGTATTACATGCGTGTTGTTTTTGCAACGCTTCCTTCCATCATAAATTAATTCCAGGTAAATTATGGATGTGGGAGTGCTCGTATAGTTCGACTTTTACCAAGAACATGATATTTTCAAAAGAATGCATGCTGAGCTGACAACAGCTAACAGTAATTTTATGGAAACACATTTTGGGAATAGCTCACTGGGTGGTCATATATTTTTGTGTGCATCATCTCTCAGGTTTTTTTTTTGCAATTTTCGTTTCTGACATTAGTACAATTTCAGTCCATAATAATTAGAGTTATCAGTTTTTTTTGAAAAGGTAAGTTCACAGAATCTAGAAATAAAATGAAGGTTTACAGTTATAATTGTTATAGCTTCCTGTTTTGAAAAAAATCTAAAATGTTCTTATATTCATGTTTAGTATCAAGATTCCTCCAAACTTTGTAGTGTCTGTTTCTGTTGAATAAAATATTTTGTTTGCCCGCCATGCGCTCCTAATAAATTGCACATCAGAATTTGTCAATCTGTTAAATTGCGAAATGATTAGGCCTATATATATCAATTTGCAAAATTTAAAATAGAAAATGTTGTCTTTTATTAGCATTAATGCACGAAACACGATTTGAAATCATCTTTGCATACATAAAAAGTAATTAACAATCAATTAAGTCTAATCATAGTCTATTGAGCACCTGATTTTCTACTAAGATATTTTATAAAAGCTTAAGCCCCAGGCCACACTAGGCTGGAAACGCGCATTTTGCTAGCCTCAATCAAGGCTTAACTAAAAAAAAATTTTAGCACGAGATATTAATGTGCACATTTTATAATATTAGAATTTAAATTCGATGCCCTGTTTGAGGCTAGCCTTATGCGTTTCCAGCCTAGTGTGGCCACTGGAATCACCCACACTCCTCCTCCAGCACAAAACCCCACCTAGGACAAATAAAACCTTAACAAGCCCAAACCCAGAAGCCCTTAAAAAAAAAAAAACACCACAACAGTCCCAACCATAAACCCTCCAGCCACACAAATTAAATTCTAGCGCTGTATCAAATGGCAGGGCATTCCCCAATCTAGCGGGAATAAACACTTTGAAAAAAATAAAAAAAAGCCTAGTGTGGCCTGGGGCTTAATGTAAAAACATAGTGCTATTAGCCACACTGGGCTGAAAACGCGCGTTTGGCATACCTCAAACAGGGCATCGAATTTTATTTAAATTCTAGAATTATGAAATTTGCACATTAATATCTTGTGCGAATATTTTTTTTAATTAAAAGCCTTGTTTGAGGCTAGCCAAACGCACGTTTTCAGCCTAGTTAGGTCACACTAGGCCCCAAAAAAGTTTTTCAATTATAAATGTATTTTCCGGATCGTTTTAAAGACATGAAATTCAGTGAGAACATGTTTAATAGTATCTTTTAGAGCTTGAGTGCCGAATGAAGCCATCAAATAAGCAGAAAATTAATAAGAACGAGGAAAGGTCTTCAATAATTCAGATGCAAGGGGGTCTTAATTTATAATGTGTGGCCAAATCGTTGGAGGAAAACCACGTAGAAACTTGTAATGAATGTCCGTACCTCGTCTAATTCTAATGGTTGAACATTTGCACGCATCTATATTACCCGTCATCATCATCATCATTATATTTTCACGAAATTTGATACTTAATTTCAGCAAAAACTATGATGAAACTAACGTAACGAAGCGGCGTCGAGCCATCTAACTCTTCTAAGTGAGTTATCAATTTAAGGAAGTAATCTATAGTGATGGAACTTCTAAATATGACTAGAACAGCAGTAATTTACCATTAGATAATTTGTCTTTCTCCATGGGACAAACTGAAACCCACCCATCGTTACTTGTAGACCCAATGAAGTAGCATTAATTATAAATGCAGTGGTACATTTACATAAAAGTTATCGAAGCACAGAAAATACACAGAATTCCAGTTAATTAATACATGTGCCATTTAATTGTAACAGATCTTGAAGACGGAAAATTAATAGTTCCTACATGAACAATTCGCATAATTAGAACAGATTGAATAATACAAATTGGTCTGAATTAATTACGATATATATACAATTGTATACTCGCGTAACCAATGAACAAATCTGCCCTAGACAAGTTTGCACGTAGGCCTACTAATAAAGATAATTTAATTTTAAAAATCGTGTTACAAAATTGAATGTCTCCCATACTTTAAAGATTATTTTATTTATCGTTATCATCAGCGATCATTTAAAATAATTATATCTACGGTAGATTTGCCCCGTTGGTTATTACGCAACTATACATGTATAGCCAGTAGACCCACTTTAATAATTTATACGATTTCTATTTCATCTACAAAATATAGATTTTGTGACCGGGATATTGTCTCACTTAGGTAGACGAGGTATAAGTCGCCTCACTTATACCACGTGTTCAGTGGCCCTATCGCAACGGCGCTTCATAGAAATGCATCCAGCAGGTGGCTCCCAGGATGCATCGTCTGCATTTTTATACCCTATTTGCAAAAATCTTGTTTTTGAAGAGTTTACTCATTTATAATTCTTTTAAAACTAGAGTCCCTAACTGGGAGTTAAACTTAGTTTGCCTTTTTTATAATTAATCAAAGACGTACAGTATAACGGGAGCAATCAGCACTAGCCTATGGACAATAGAGAGATGAAGAATCCCAGTCGATAGGCTTAAATTTGCGAATCAGCACCATATACTGGAAACACGCGGAACGGATGTAAGTAGTATAAGAGAAATCATTTCTGGCTCATAACTGTTTTAGACTTTTCAAAATCAATATTTAAACAAAGTTGGAAACGAATTCTTACTCTGGAATGAATTAACATTTGGTTAAGATCATTTCTCTTATACTACTGATGTAGTCCTGCAGTTTTTCAAGATAGCGGATGAATGGTTTGCCATCGGAAAAACAGTGCGTCAATTAGGGATTACGCGCATGACCAGTGTCCCGCAACTAGCGCCACCACACCCGCGAAGCGACACACAATTAGCCCCACCGCGACTGCGTTGTGGCGCATCGTGGGTGTGGTGGCACCACATGTTGCAATCGTCTGCTACACGGTTGCCTCACGGATCGTGAACGTGTATGATCATAGCAGCTGCTAATCGCACAGGTTTCCGTATTGACCATGCACGTATTTACCTGCACATGCGCATTGCTCCAATCGCCAGTGCTGTCAGATACGATCGTGGCACGTTTTGCAGATTCATCTCTCTAATATGCGACCTCGAAATAAAAAAATAACTGAAATGTACGAACGCAAGGGTTCATTGCAATATTGCCACCGAATTATTTTCAGAAAATGACTTTTTTTTTAGAACAGTTATAGGGTCTTTCGTTGGCAGTGTAATTTGCATAGTGGCAGGCGTTGTGTATTGCATTGCTTCCTCGAGTGTGACAGTGAATAATTCAGCCGGAGCCCTTGGCAGCCCGGCCCCTACTTTTATCGCCGCCGTTCGGGATGTTGATGTGTACACAAATTGAATTACGTCTAATATATACAAAGTGAAATGCACGAAACGTGGTCTGACAAACTTAGCAGAAAATTCCCTGTATAAAAAGGGCCAACTTATTTGCATACGTAATTTAATTGCTTATCCAACAATCACCTGGTGCAGCAGGCGCATGCATGCGAAAATAAACATGCCCAACTTCCCGATTGTGCAGTCAGCGGGCGTAGCAGAGTCGATAATTTAGTCCCCCCTATTTCCTAGTTCCCCCGGGGGGCTCTGGACCCCCCAATGCAAAATGAAAGCAAGGGGCATTTAGCGAGCTATTGTTACGACGCTTTTCGACTATGCATATCCAGTCTGTTTCGGCTTGCAATTTAAGCTTCTTTGTTTCGAAGATTTTCTGAAGAAAAGCCAAGTAAAACTAAAAAAAATAATATAAAAAAAAACGTGGGCTTAAGCTTGTCGACTTATAATTCGCACTGGCAGAGCGTGTTATTAAAAACAAACGCTTAGGCCGGGTTCAACAAAAGACTTGGGAAAACAAAACTGAATAAATTCCTCTTTTACTTCCCAAAGATTTCCATTTTGTAACACTAGAACACAATGAAACCTGCTGAACAGGCAAAGGCTTATCGGAATATTATTTCAGCAAAAGTCTGCAGTCACGTGGGAAATGCTTGGTAATGCAAAGCTTGACGAACTACACGAGATTGCTATACAATGCTGCAGCATGACATATCACAAAGTGTAAAAATCCTTGTGTTAACACAGACTATGAAACTGTCGAATGCAAATTCACATATGTTGGAATGAAAGAGTATTTGGAGTTTTTCGGACCTCCAAGAAATAAGAACTTGGGTCAGGTTCAGATGAGCTCTGTATCGTTTTTTCAGGCAAGTCGGGTACAAAACTTCACTAATTTTAAGTATAACAGGAAATAAAAGAGCATAGAAATTATCACTGTTTGGACAGCCTCAAAAAAACTTAATTAAAAAAGAATTTTCGCACGAGATATTAATGTGCCGATTTTATAATTCTAAAATTTAAATTAAATTCGATGCCCTGTTTGAGGTTAGTCAAACGCGCGTTTCCTGCCTAGTGTGACCTGGGGCTTATTTAAGGCTAACCAAACGAGCGTTTCCAGCCTAGTTTGGCCTGGGGCTTATTCGAGGCTAGCCAAACGAGCGTTTCCAGCCTAGTGTGGCCTGGGGCTTATTTGAGGCTAGTCAAACGAGCGTTTCCAGCCTAGTGTGGCCTGGGGCTTATTTGAGGCTAGCCAAACGAGCGTTTCCAGCCTAGTTTGGCCTGGGGATTATTTGAGGCTAGCCAAACGCGCGTTTCCTGCCTAGTTTGGCCTGGGGATTATTTGAGGCTAGCCAAACGAGCGTTTCCAGCCTAATGTGGCCTGGGGCTTATTTGAGGCTAACCAAACGAACGTTTCCAGCCTAGTTTGGCCTGGGGCTTATATAGACTAAATGCAATCAATATGAAATCGTTTTTCAGTAAACTTTTATAAAAGGTAATCATGCAGCGATCAAAATTAGCATTTCCAATGCTATATATTTATGAGCATGCCCTATGTCTTCATCTGTTAGGGGCTTCTGAGAATTGCATAATGATTGGCTCCAAGATGGCGTCAACATTTCAAAAGAAACACTGAATTGTATTGATAAAATTTGTCTTGCAAGCTCATTCTCAACTCTATCCATTATTCGCGAGTGCAAACTGTATGGAGTGCAAGGCGAAGCCCAGGGTTAAAAAAGTCTGTATACACAACAATTGTCACGTGCACACGAACGGTTTGGGAAACAGGAGCAGGTTGAGGCTCGGGTCCAATTTGTCAAAAAGCAGCTGCCAAAAGCCAGAGAATGAACATTGAGGGGAGGCTCACTGCTACGCTTCTGGCAGGCTGGCAGACGGAAATGTGCACATGACCTATCAGTCCACTTTCGATGAGTAATAAATGCATGGTGCAAACTGCATTAATCTGACGCAATGTGCAAAACATTATGTTTTCAGACTCAGATGATTGCCTTCACCAAATCATTTTATAGGTTACTTACAACTGTGACATTGTGGAGGTGGATGATCTAAAATAAATTAAATACCTTCAAAAGCTTCCTGAAATGTATCACGAATATCGAATTAACACTCCTTTATTATGGTTGTTTTTTACGTTATCTAATTTAAAATTAGGATTACATCAACTATTTCATTTGCTGAATAAATCCAAATAGCAATAATACACGTCCCAATTAGTAGCACACAATATTGGTCCTCGATTGGCCGAATATTGGAGTACATGTAATATTATTTAAATTGGCAAAAATTGGCTATTGAAACTTATATTGGACTGATAGTGGTCCAAGCTTAGGCAATACTGGGCCAATATTGCGGCCTATATAATATTTCAATTTATTTGACATTGTTTGTTCATAAGAAAACCAATATTGGGCATAAATCAATTCCAATATAGGTCCATTTATTGTAATCGTATTGACAATTATGGTAAAATGTTTGCATTGCAATATTGAAAAATGTGTTTTCCCTATAATTGGCCAATATTTGAGTGTTTCTGGGGTATGGACTAAATAAACAATTAACTGTCTTAGAAAACAATCTATTGTCCAAATATTGCAGGTAAACCAAATATCATTGTTGTCCAAAGTTATAGGTTTAATTTGTGTCTACTACGTACTACATGTATAGTACAATTGTAGGTAAACTTTAATCTTCGAGAACAATATAGTAGAGGATGAGAATAGCAAAGTGTAATTTTAATTAAAATAAAGTTCTTAGCTACAGTATATGAGCTCTTTTTGGAAAGAACAGAGTTGGTTACCCCGTATTAAACTTGCCTAAATTTAATTTCTTTACGAGAATAATTAACGCAATTGATTAAATGAAAGCGGAAATGAAGAAGAGGTTGTACATGTTTTCAAGTTTTTCACCATACGGAAATTTAACAATAAGCCTATACTTTTTTTTTAGAAAAACAGTAGATAAATAACAGTTTTCTAAAACGTAGTTCTGTAAATTAGATTTACGTAAGCATGTTCAGAAATATACTACATGTACATGTATACGATGAAAAACGTTTGCGAAAACTACAGTAAATATTTAATTTGTTTTAGGTTGATGATTTGAGAACGTTTGAGGGTAGTTATTAAAACACTAAAAATATACTTTATTTTTGACAAAAGTGTTTTTACTCGATTAAATGCTAGATTTGTCCAAACATTTTACCATAATTGTCACTACGATTACAATAAATGGACCTATATTGGAATTGATTTATGCCCAATACTGGTCTTCTTATGAACAAACAATGTCAAATAAATCTAAGGGCAATACAATCTAAAGGCGTTTCGATTGGTTTCCCGATGGTGGGAATTTCCGATTGCCCAATCAAAAAGCTGCATTTCTAGGCCATGCCATGCTTCATGCTATTCCATGCTCTACGCTGTTTTTACCCTTAGATTGTATTGCCTGTATAATATTCAGGGCAAATGGATTGCCTGGAATATTCAGGGCAAATGGATTGCCTGGATTATTCAGGGTAAATATGTTTCCAGGAATAGGGCAATTGGAATGCAGCGTTTCGATTGGTTTCCCGATGGCGGGAATTTCCGATTGCCCAATCGAAACGCTGCATTTCAAGGCTATACCATGCTCCCTGATGTTATTCCATGCTCTACGCTGTTTTTAAATGCAATTTTACTTCTCTGACTTTGCCATATATGCAATCCTACTTCCCTGACTATATGCCAGTCAAGTGTTGGTTTTATCAATATCACCTTTGACAATAATTAAAATCTGCTCGTTTTCGCCACCTGTGAGATATTACTGTGCGTGTGGTGATCACACGCAAATGTTGTCAAAAATGGCGGCCAACATCCTGCAAACATGTCAACTTCACACAAGTTGATTGTAAAAACAGTGGAAATTCGGCATGGAGGGTGTCGACCTCCTGTCGTCAGGGGAGGGAATACAACTTTCTATGCCATGGATGCCAAAACTCGCACTCAGAACCCTACATTGTTATTGTAGGCGAATTAAAGCGTGTGAAAGCCCATAAATAACAGGAAGAAAAACACTTCTTCCATCCATACATATTAGAGTTGAGCAACTTTTCCATGCCCAGTTTATTCAATGGGGCATCTGCAGCCCCATAACTCATCAGCCTTACGCGGAAGTGATCAGCAGATTTATCCTTCTCTCCGTTGCCATTGTTTCCGAGGTCCTTTCTTGACCTACCCACGACCTGGCAATGCATCTCTCCTTCAACGTCCTAAGCTAATGAATCACACCATCTTCCGCATCCATTAAATCACCCAAGAGCACCCTGCTGTGGCCTTGGTTAACCCTAATGCCTTTTCTAGCTGGACGAAGGGCCCGTATGACGTCATTACTCTCGGGCCACTGGACAGTTGCTGACCTTCCCTCATTTGCTTACATATTTGCAAAGACACCCCTGTGCAATGGCTATTTTCTGTAAAAATTATATATGGCATACATGGATCCATGTAAGGCTATATCCGAAAATACCCGTAAATATATTAATTTGATATGGCCATACCTGCCTCCATATACCACCATACTTAGAATTGTCCTTATACAAATTCATTAGGTATGGCCAGACTTGTCTCCACATAACTCTAAAAAACTGTCCATATATGATTTATACGGATTTGGCCATACATCATAACGGTTTCAATATATGGACAAATCTAGCATTTAATCGAGTAATACACTTTTGTCAAATGTCCTAACATACTTTTGTCGAGTGTCTTAAGATACTTTTGTCGAGTGTCTTAAGATACTTTTGTCGAGTGTCTTAAGATACATTTGTCGAGTGTCTTAAGATACATTTGTCGAGGGTCTTAAGATAATTTTGTCGAGCGTCGTAAGATACTTTTGTCTAGTGTACGCGTCTTAAGCTACATTTGTCGAGTGTCTTAAGATATTTTTGATGAGTGTTTTGAGATGGTTTTGTCGAATGCATAAAAATACTTTTGTTGAGTAAAACACTATTGTGAAATGTCTTAAGATACTTTTGTCGAGTTCATTAAGAAATTTTGTCTAATGACTTATTGTGATTTTATCAAGTGCTTCCTTCTATGAGTAAGACTGATTAATTCGTCTGAAATAGTCTAACACTATTCTCACCGACCAAATCAAGTGCACTGATATAGATCAAGTCTTGACCGAGTTGCGCGAATCCAATCAAGTTGTCTGCTCCACTTGATGTGTATCACGTCTTTCTGTCGTCTGCACCTGGTTTCAAAGTGGCTTCACTTTTATAGTGTGTATGTTGTCCTCCATCTTGAAATGCACACTGAAACGGTGTTCAACTTTTAGGGCGCCCTGTATACTATGGTCACGTGACCAGTTTAACTGAGTTCGGAGGTGTGAATTAACACGCAAAAGTTTTGCCTGATCGACATCAGTTTACCTGTATACATCAACGTTGATGAGAATCAGGTGTAAGATCATATAATAAAACTTATAAAAAATGTCTTAGTGTTATTTTTTAAATCAATTGCGCAACAAAGTCTATTTAGCCTACCGGGAGGAAAAAAATAGATATTTCCATATATGGAATTTTCCAGATATGGCTGCATACGAAATTGACCACAATTACCCAGATATATCATACATGGCATATATCTACCCAAATATGACTAGATACGCAATATCTGTGCATATCTGGTCATTTTTGGATGCAGACATATCTGGAAAATTGTAATGTATGATCATATCTTTTTTTACCACCCGGATCTCAGTCATATCATAACGGCGCTTCATTTGCATCACGTGTTCAGTGGTAATATTGCAACGGCGCTTCCACTCGGGAAACTTTCTGCATACTATATTAAATTTCATTTGGAAGCAAAGGTGGGACTGTTGGTAGTAGATACTGGAATAGTAGACCTCCTCCTCAAACAGAGTACAAAATCTATTAGTATTATATGTTGAAGAATGAAAAGCTAATTGAAAGCTTATTACTTGGATTCAATTTTTCATTTAAAATAAACAAAGAACTCATCTCCAGCAATCAAGAATTCATCGTTGACAACCTTTCTGAATAACCCCAATAATTTTGAAAAATAAAATTTTATTCGCTTTTCCGCTGTTTATATTTTACGTTTATTTTCTGTTTCGTGGAAGTAAAATTCTTGATAAAAGCAATATAGACACATCCGATATATTATTCTTCAGTATAACGGCTTTTTTCTCCTAACCGTCAAAATAACATCTATTGAAACATTAATAGAAAGGGATGGCTTAATCGAATTTCGAATCCTCTAAGGGCCGATGCATTCTGTAAGAATAATAACTTCGTTAAGGGAAAATATTTGGGCTTAATAATGTTAGAACGTTGGATAAGCTTAGGTAAGCTTTTTCAATAAACTGCTTTAATCCAATAACAGGATATTTTGTTTTGTAAAACTGAGCAATTGCTTTTACTGTGAATTTCTGAAAACCTTTATGATATTCCAACTTTATTCCAAACTTATAATTACATTTACTTTGAATACCCATGAAGCATCTCAGAAATGCACTTATCTCATGACTTGTTTATGAATGGATAAATGGTAATTGCAATTGTTTCACAAATTATATTGTAAAGTCATGTTTCGATACCAATTTTTGTTTGTGTTACAATAAGTTAAATTATCAACTTTTACTGTTTATATCTTAATTTTTTCCAAAATCTGTTTAATATCGGTTACTTGCCATTTTTTACTTGCCATTTTTTGTCATACCGGTACTAGAAAAAATATTACAAGCCCCCCCTGGAATGCAACACTTGCTGTTTGCAAATATATGAACAACGAACATTGTTTATTGTATCGTGACGCCAGTGGTTATGAGTTTTCTAACTCTAAAACACTAATTAAATCAGTCTTTAATTAAAAAAGAAAATTTATAGTTGCGATGTGGCATGCTAATCACAGGTTGATAAACCTTTCTTGCTCAATAACCCCATGATGCGGAAACTCCCCTGAGCAACTTTCCTTGAAACATACAACAAGCTTCACAAACAAAAAAATAGGTAGGATATACATTTGATAGTATTAATCAACAGTACCAATTCTATTCTTCATATCGTTTAATGATATCTTCATAGACCATGGTATTCAATTTTACCGAATATCAATTTAGACTACATCAGAACAGCAATTACACCTTATTCTCACCGACGTTGCAAGCAAAACTTTTGCGTGTTAATTCACACCTCCGAACTCAGTTAAACTGGTTACGTGACCATAGTATACAGGGCGCCCTAAAAGTTGAACACCATTTCAGTGTACATTTCAAGATGGAGGACAACATAC
>JAQGCC010005744.1:0-11105 GCA_034698905.1 Xestoiulus laeticollis
TACCAGTAAGATTCTTAATGGTACCAGTATAAACCATTATAATTTTTATACTGGGCGATACTGTTTTTTCCAATAGGGATGGGATATTTTACCCAAAAAGTTCGCCAAAATTTTTTCAATGCTTAAAAATGCATAAAATGACAATATTTATCGAAATCTAGTAGGCTATGACTAGTTACCAGAGAATAAAGAGCATTAATTTTTTTTAAATAATTAATATTTTAATCATTATAGAGCATTTTATGTTGTTACTGCTTCCGTCAGTCAAGGGACGCCTTCAATTACTTCTTCAATTTGTTTGTTTCACTTAATGTTTTGTAAAATTTCTTTCTGAAAGGAAAATCCGATTAACTTACATTATTTCAACAAATAAACAGGAATTGTGAATGAATTTTTCAACTTCCCTGACTTTTACCGATTTTAAAACAATTTTCCCAGAAAACTAACAATATTACAAATTTACATATGCCCAAAAACTAAATTGTCTTGTTGCTCAAAGAAACTGTATTATAACACAATTTACACTATTCTAAAAATGACCATGCATATTTATCATGTACAAATAACTATCAAAAGCATTTTTCCTGTCATTTCTGATCTAAAATTCATAAATTATTAAAATTTAAAAGGATTAAAGTAAGTTGAGTGAATATTCTTTTTATTACATAATTGTAAAGTAGACAAAACAATGTTTTGTTTTTCAAATAACGGAAAAAAATCATTGAAAAATTATTACAAAATAATTATGTCAACATAAAAAATGAACAGTAAAATATGGATTATGGATGAAGTTTACTGTTATTTGAGAAAAAAGGAGAAAAAATAAACAAGATTTTTTAAATTGATTATTTAAGTCATCATGTCAATATTTTTTTATATCAGGATAATCCCAGGTTGGTTAGTAAAACTCACTGAGAACTGTATTGAACATTTTTTTAAACTGAATTGGGTTAACATAAAGTAGGGATTATTATTTAAAATAGCTGTCATAATATTAAAATTAAAACAAAATGAGTATGCACACTCATAGGTATTAGCTTCATATGGGTTTGATTTCTTCCACTTAATATGTCAGCAGTGGTCTAAAATCTTTGTTATTTTATGTTAATAAAATAAAACAGTAGCCATAAATTAATGTTATTATGGCATCCCAAGATACAAAAATTATAAATAATTCACTACATACAGTAGGCTAGCTTTTTCTAATTCACCATTTTAATTTGTATATTTTTGGCTAACTTATTGGGACATCTTCACCTCTATAAGTTTACAAGGACGAAAATGTTTGTGAGCCATTATAAAAATCAAATGTGAAATTTACTTTTTACAGACAAAAGCTCAACGTTCATCAGGGCCAAATTAATTAACAAATAGTGAATTTATCATTAGTGTTCTGTGCAAACTAACAAAGCTTGACGAACCTGCATGGTTTCATAATAATTATAATTATGGCTTCATTTCCTAGGAGCCATGCAGCTATAGTAATAATAATACCATTTAAGTGTAGCCTGGTAGAGGTAGTTGCGCACATACATGTGCATGCAAATTTATTTCGCACAGTAATCATGCATATATATTACATAAATAGTTAAGAAAACATGCGAGTTCCATTATATAGACATTTCTAGAACATTGCTACATTGCACATTTTCCATATTGGTGAGTCATGCAAGTTTATGATCATTCGTTCCCTAGCCTACTAGGGCGAGGCACATGCAAATAAAATTGTATTGTGAATAAGCTTATGCTTAGGGGGGGATCTGAACTGCATGTTTTGCTATGGGGAAATTTTAAAACCTACTTTTAAAAAAACTACTTGTTATAATACAAAAATAAAAATTCAGTATTTTTGTAGCTGCTGCATGATCAAAATTTCATAATTTTTCCATTTATAGGGAATTTAAAAAAAATTAAAAACTAAAATATGCCACGAGGTGGCAACAGGTACTCGCACGGTGTGTATTCCAAAAAAAAAAAATGATAAGTATTTTTGTTGGAAAACAGGGTTTTAAGAAACAAAGTGTTTTTAATTTGATATTTAAACATAACCCTACAAGTTAATGGTCGCAGAGCATGAACTTATTCCCATGAAGCTGGTATCAACCATTCTGGTTGATATACAGAAGCGGACTGAAGAAAACAAAGGATTTGTGCAATTGCAACATAATCAAAAGGAAATATCTGCAATTGCACTAATTAGCTTAATTGGCTAATTAGATAATTAGTTGACCCAAATAAAAGGAACAAGGTCAGCAACCTTGTACCGGCTGGATCGTTGGCATTCCTAAATCCCCCTCTCGAGCCTGACGGTAACAATGGGGTAGAGGGTGCCACTGGATCTGCAACATAAATTTAATTAGCTTCTTGACATTATTGACAGTTCAGTATTCTGGAACCAGTCCAATTCTTTCGCTGAAGCATGTCGGCCAGCATTTCGTTGGTCGTCAAGTAACTTACGTCGTTAACTTGATTGTGCTTCAGGTCCCGCAGGAAATGATGACTTATGTCGATATAGCGCATTCGGGCTTAAGACCGATCCACTTGTAGCATCTTGATACATCCTTGATTGTCCTCATAGAACAATGTGGCGTTGACAGTAGCCAAAGCACTTTGGTAGCTGCAGCCGATGCAGCGACGTATTCCGCCTCAGGGGAAGACAGTGCAGTGGTGGTTTGCTTACGACTGCTTCATGCTAAGGTGGCTTCACCATAGTGCAGCAAGCATCCACTGATTGACTTCCTGTCGATCCGATCACCACCCCAATCATCATCCACATAACTGCGCAGCTTCTGATCACTAACGGCTGGAAATTGAAGCACTTTACTACGCTTCGTGGTGAGGTAGCGAATAATTCTTTTTACGGCCTCGCGAGAAAACCCACGGCAGCGGCAATATCTGGCCGGGTTACCGTGGCCAGGTACAACAGGGATTCGACAGCCAGGCGGTATTGCCTGTTGTTTGGTAGTTGAGGACTTGATTTATTGTCGGTAACAATTGTTGATAGATAGCTTGTTAATCTTTGCTTCTTGTAACAACATAATGTCTCCTTCGGCTGATTGTTGTACCTTAATCCCGAGGTAGTGAGCAACGTCGCCCAAATCACATACCTCGAAATATCCATTCAGTTCCTTGATTACTTTCGCAGTGACTCTGGCATCCTTGCCAGCGACCAATAGATCATCGACATACATGAGGGCATATGTGTTGCCATCTTCCCCTGAACGACAAAACAGGCATGCATCTGCTAAACTCTGCTTAAAGCCTATCCGGCATAATGCCTTGGCCGCCGTTTCATTCCACACATTCGCAGACTGCTTTAATCCATAGAGGGCCTTTCAAAGTGTGCAAACCTTGTGCTCATGTCCGACGGCAACAAAACCTGGCGGCTGTGCCATATAAATTTCGTCGGACAGAATGTCATTTAGGTAATCACTTCTAATGTCCAGCTGTCTCATGTACAGCTTCTTTGCAGCGGCAATGGCAAGGAGAAGTCGTACCGTGTCGTGTGTGACGACAGGTGCATATGTAGCATCGTAATCTTCGCCATATTTTTGAGAAAATCCTCTGTCGACAAATCTAGCTTTGTTTGATTGAACGTTTCCATCGGCATCCAACTTCGCCCGAAATACCCAACGACAGGATACAATGGAATGTCCTGGCGGTGGGTGAACCAGGTCCCACAGCTGGTGCTTCTTTAGAAGAGCAATTTCTTCTGCTCAGAGCAACACTGTCACTTGGCCTTTTCGGTGGGTGGCAATTTCTGGACTAAAGGTCCACGTAGCTGCCTCGATTATAACAACGGCTGTAGCTGCTTGAGCTGCATGACGATCAGGTGGCTTGCCCGCTGTTGTACGCATTGATCGATGGGATTCTACTAATGGCCTTGCTGATCGTCTTGCAACTTCACCGAGTCGAGGTCGTCCAACTTTTCCTCGAGGTGCTGCTACAGTTGGTGGTGACGGGGACAGTGAGTCAGTTGATGGCAAAGATTCATCATTGCTGGCATCCTCCTCGAACGCACCATCTTTGATCACAGCTTCTACATTTGAAACGTCAGATGCATCTTTGTAATTGGATTCGGAATCTACATCGGTTTAAACCAGTTCGATTTCTGGCACTGGCTCCGGCTCAATAGTGGGTCGAGGCAGTAACTGTTTTGTAGGTGTCGTCACTGGCACCAAAAATACTTCATTGTCATCATCTAGGAAGTCAGGGTACCAAACCCCCTCTGGCTCAGGCTTCCCTTGGACAACTACAGGCTGGACAGTAGCATAAATGCTGGCAGATTCGTCTTCGATGATCCTCGCAGTGTGAGAATACCAGAGTCAGCCACTCGATTGGTCCAGCACCTTGAAACCTTTCACTCCATCAGTGAAACCGGCAAACACTCCGGCTTCCGCACGATCGTCCAACTTACGTCGAAGAGCCGCTGGGACGTGCACCAGAACTTGAGCTCCAAATACTCGTAGTTGACTCATGTTAAGCTGCTTTCCGTGGTAGAGCTGGTACGGCACCTCCTTGACCGCTGTAGTGGAAAGTCGATTTTGTAAGTAGGTGGCATACAGCACGGCGTCAATCCAGTACTGCTTTGACAAGTTTGCATCAATAAGCATGCACCTGGCCATCCCCATCAGCGTCCGGTTTTTCCTTTCCGCAACACCATTTTGCTGCGGAGTATGGTGTACGGTGAACTGCTGACGAATTCCAAGACTGCACAGATGATTATTCACCTCGCTGCCTATATACTCACGACCATTGTCCGATCTGAAGACTTTCATATGTAGTTGGAAATGGGTGTCAGCCTCCACGACGAAATCCTTGATTGCTTGCAGCACCTGCTTCTTGGTCTTCAGCAAAACAGTCTTGGTGTAGCGGGAGTGGTCGTCGACGAAGGTCAGAATATATGTTTCCAATGTATGATGACACTGGCAAAGGCCCGCATACTTCTGTGTGAACGAGATCCATGGGTTGAGCCGACTTTGCTTTACTGGGAGGGGAACTCTTCGATTTCATTTTTTCACGTGCGCAACAGTCGCATCCTGGCCATGGGCCGGCATCGAATGACTATGCCGATTCCATCGACGAGCTTATGAGGAACTATGTTCTCGATGGCTTTGGGGTCTCTATGTCCCAAATGATGATGCCACAATGCAAGAGAATCACTGTGACGAGCAATTCTTGCTCTGTCCTGGTTGTTGATGGGCCTGAATTTGTTGAGCCCGTGAAGATTTGCTTCAATGAACTCTATCTCCTCGCCATTGTTGATGCTGCTGATGACTGCCTTGCTTCCCTTAAAGTTGGCAACCAGTCCTGCAGCAGTTGCTTTCGGTAGCGAGTACAGGTTTTCGGCAAATGTTGGCAAATATAATGCATTGTCCAATCACAGGCATCGAATCTCGCCGTTATTAGACCAGCAGTCAATGCAAACAGTGCCTTTTCCCTCTATAGGAGCTCTGTGGGCATTGGCAACTTGCACACTGCGTCCATGCAGCATCACAAAATCGTTTCCAAACATCTGGCGGTTGTTGACCATATGGCTTGATGCACCAGAGTCCACGCACCAAACATCAGATTTGTTGAATCTGGCTCCTCGACCTGCCCGACGTGAATTATTTACAACGGTCTTTTAGGTGGCTCTCTCTGCTGCCTTTTTCGACTCAGTAGAAGTGACAGGCTTTTTCGAGGTGGCGGTGGGATGCTTCTTTGGCTTACGACAGGTTGTAGAGATGTCCATTTCATGCCCACTAGCGAGAAAAAAAATGGAGAAGATTGTCCGACGTCTTCTTTCGCTGTGCTCTTTCTCGAGGTTTTGCCACATTTCCCGTGCAGTTATGCAGTCCTCAATGATGCTCATCTGGCCTTCCTCGATGCTCGTACAGATGATGCCGATGGCACGACAATTAAAGTTTAACCACGACTCAGACTGTTGTGCTGGAGGAGCTTCGTTGGCTACCCTCCAATAGCCCCGCTCATGGAGTGTGAACCTCATGTACCAGGCCTAACTCAAGTAATTCGATGAATTGAGTCTGGGAAACTGCTGCCTGACTGAGGGGAATGATTTCCATCTGCCATGTCAATATCGTGGAAACTTTTTCACCCTTGACTCTGGCCTTGAAGTTGTCCAGTGCGAATGTACGAAGTACTGTCACGTAGTTGCCTCAACGTTCACACAAAGTCAAAGTTACCGCTGACAAAGTTTAAGCAGACCACAATTCTTGAAGCACAAACGCAGGTTAAACTGGTCACGACGAAAAAACTTAAATTCTGAGTGATATAGTTCAGCAAAGAAAACGATGCTGGGCAGGTTACTGTTAATAAATCCCAAAAAGCAATGATGGCAATCCGAAAAAAATAAACAGTATATGGCAAAGCGGTGGGAACAGCATGGGAAAAAAAGTCCAAGTTGAGTATTACACAAAATGACAACTTATTTTATAGAGAAAAATTGGGCATGGGTTTCAAGCTAAATCCCAATTTTTAAACCCCAAAAAAAGTTTTGGAAATTTCAAAAAGAAAGTCCAAAAGTCAAAATGTTCAGAGATAAGAAAATCCCCAGGTTGATTATTCTTAAATGTACTCACAAGCGCAGTGCAAGGCAAACAGGACCCATAACGTTTTTTGGAAAACAGAGTTTTAAGAAATTTTGATATTTAAACATAACCCTACAAGTTAATGGTAGCAGAGCAAGAACTTATTCCCATGAAGCTGGTATCAACCATCCGTCAGCAACCTTGCACCGGCTGGATTGTTGGCATTCCTAACAATTTTAGTTTTTAATTTTTTAAAAATTCCCTATAAATGGGAGTATCAATAGCTACAATAATCCTGCATTTTTATCAATTTTTTTTGTATTATAACAAGTAGTTATTTTTTAAATGTAGGTTTTAAAATTTCCCCATAGCAAAACATGTAGTTCAGATCCCCCTTAAACTAATTCCGACGACATTTGGGATTTATAGTGCAGTATTGGTAGTCCTACATCATATGGGTACAAACACTGTCGGGTTAATGGAACAGATGGATTTACAGATACAAGTAGCCTGAACAGTAAAGCTAGTCTACAGTATTATTTATTGATTGTTTCATTAATATCAAATTGTTTAGCGCGAAAAATCTCTAATGCTGGTTTATTTTGCTACATACATTAGCGCTTTTTGGATAATTTCTTTTTTGTTACAAAATTTGAAAGGTGAAAGGTTCTTATTTGGATAACATATGACAGAAGTTAGGCCTATAGCAAGACCACAGGAATACTTCAAATGCCAGATTATAATAGGATCCGTTCAGAGCCCAATATATACAGGGTTAGAATCAAGACAAGGACCTCTGATCACGCTTGTGACATTTTCCCATGGTCAGAAATAGCTAGCTATTTATTGCATCATTGAATTATTAATTCGTTGAATTAAGCAGTGTCGACATTTTATGCTAGTCTGATTTGTTAATTAATGATCTTTTGAATTTTTCTAACAGGTGATAACTGAGTTTTTGAGAAATATACATGTATACAGGGTGTTTTTGCTTGCATTGTACAAACGAAGAAGATGTGTAGAGAGTCCAAAAAGTCATTTGAGATAGGGAACCTATGGACACAGACATCAACTAATGGAGATGGTGATACAATATATGAATTTAGATTCACCTCCCACGCCTGACATGCACATGGAAGCCGGAGTGTTAGGAGGTTACAGTTCCGTACACTGAGAATACCTGTGGCAGCAGGAATCACCTATCATGGTAGGACTGCAACGTTTGTGTTAGGGGGATTTCATTTTGGAGGGGCAATCAGAGTTAGGAGTGTCAGGGGGTGGGGGATGATATGGGAGTGTAGGCCCTAGCCAGTAGTCAGGTGAATGAATAAAGTACGCTTCTACCGTTATTTGCGGAGTTTGGAATGTGTTATTAAAGAATAGAACGGTCCGAAGGACAACACCAATAACTATGTGAGGGGATGCCGACGAAATACGCTTACGAGGGCGGCAGATGTTTAGCATCCTCACTAAGAGATTGAGGACGTTTTGTTAACGCGGAACCGACCTTGCCAGGTAGGAGGTGCGGGGGGGGTCTAATAAATGGTGGCAGCGGTGGGATAGATTAATTGTTTGTTAATTGTAATTGTTAGTAAATAGAAAAAGGTGGGATTCAAAAAGTTATTATAGAGGAAGGGTAGGATCAAAATTTCATTAACGGAGAAAGCTATGGGGATAAATTTCATTAACGGAGAAAACGGTAGCGGTAATGAAATATGATATGTTAATGTTTCGGTAGGCTGTCCAAAACGGTGGGAATATTTAGTCATTGGGGAAAAAAGTAGTAGGGCCAAAAGTCAGTTGAGACCTTGGAAAAATCAAACACATCTAAAAAGTTTTGGAAATGTTATAATTGGGATTGGAAAGTATTTAAATGAAGTGATCTACATTAAAAGTTGTTAATTATGTGTTTTGAAATGGTTGGGACCAAATTTGCTACAAAGGGCACAAGCTTTCCAAACCTAATTTCAGACATGCAAATCAATTAAAGGTATAAGGCTCCTTCACATTTGCACGTTTTCCTTATGCTATGCCGTTATGTATCCACGACGCTATGTAAACACCCTACACATTTGAAAGTCATGACATAGCGTGCAGCGCCATCTATTGACATAAACGGACGTTTTTCTCTCTTGAAAGCAGACGCCGGCAAATATGGGCAGCATGGCACTTGGTGCTCATTGGCCTATATGTGGCCCTCTGTTATGGCGTCTGCTTTCCAGAGAGAAGTCCGTTTTCGTCAATAGATGGCGCACTTTTTTTCACCTCGCTGCTTCCTATTGGTCCAAAGTAGAATCAATCCTATATTCTTATGTAGGGCCTTATGTAGCTTATGCCGTGGAGAGGGTGTCAACTAGTGACGTCAACGGGGAGGAGCTACGACATAGCATAAGGAAAACGTGCAAATGTGAAGGAGCCTTAAAAGAGGCGAGCGCTTGCTCCAGCCTATCGGCGATTTTCACGGGAGGGCAAAATAGCGATGAAGGCGGCGATTTGAATCCCTTAGAAGGTAAATAAATGTTCGCGTACAATAGATTGATGTTTATTTCGTGGTAGGCGATTTGCCCAAAATCAGTCGAAAACTCACTTTCTTTTCATGTCTTACTTTTCCGGCCCTTGGTATTTGTGGATTGCATTGCATAGATGGCTCTGCCACCCAACCATGCTCTGCTACCATTGTTAATTATCAGCATGGAGACGAAATCAATAATTAATTTGTTTTATTTAATTTTCGCAGGAACAAAAAGACGTGTGGCCATCTCGGCCAATGCCTATGACAAGTGTAGGAAAAACAATATGGCCGCCCAGGTCGATGAAAATAACAACACCACCTGGACGGAACTTGTCACAAAACTCAGGTAAGCATGTATTTGGAAGGGAACAAGTAACCATTGCTTACATTACATAATTTCTCTTTCTTTTCTTTCAGACACTGATCATTTGGCGAAGGGCACAAGAAAGGTAAATATAAAGAACATGTATAAATATAAATATAGGTAAATATTAATATATAACTCAATTAAATATAAATAACTAACTATGGTTAAAAAGGTTAAAAAACACATGTCGCGAAACATACACAACAGTCACAAGTCTAGATGCTTGCAACGTCCTAGACTAAAGGAACCACCTGATGTATCCTTGCCATGGAAATCCACGGATTCACTCTGGCTTGAGAGAGAAGGATTCTTAATGGACCGCCTAAGTAGTACAAAAACTACAATTCAATTTAATTTAATTCCTTACCCTGCAGTCAGCATGTAATATGCCATGTGGCAGGGGGGGCAAAATGCCAGATTTTTTAACTTTTTATATGGTAGTATAAATGGTATGTATGAGTAGTTTTGTAATGAGTAGCTTTAAAACATAATTTGGGAGAATGATTTTCAGAATATAATTAAAGTTTTATTTATTTTTATATGAAATTTCAGAATTTGGGTGAGTTTTGCACCCACGACCTCTGCACACACAGCCTAACACCCTAAAACTTAGCTATAGAAGCGACCTACAATTTAAGGATCTGCTAAAGGTTGTAGAGGAGGGGGAATTGTGCCTAATGACAAACTATTTAAGTGCCACTGATTAAACAATGTAAATTATATGAACATTAAATGTACTAAATATACATAAGCCTGGTTATTTTAACATGAAGATTGCTACATGGCAATCTATTTTTATTAAAAAAGTGTAAATCGAATTTTTCAGTAACTTTTTAAAGAAAAAAACGGACATTTATAATTCGTTCTACGTGTACAAAACATGTAGAAGGAAACAACATTTATAATTAGTTTTACATAAATATGTAGAAAAAAACGACCACTTAATTATAATTCATTTTACATAAACATGTAGAAAAAAACGAGGTACTTGTTTGTTAATTCACCGCTACGCTAGGGATATCATAGGAGACGCCGGTCTGCGGCGCTGCCTAACCCAAACTAACCTATCCGGTGCCAAATGTTTCGTACCGAATAGGATAGGGTAGGTTAGTTTGGAATCTGATATGAAACGCCGAAACAGACATATGCGTGGCGGTGAATTAACAAACAAGAACCAAAAACGACATTATATACATTAAATCGTTTTTCACAAACATGTAAGAAAACGACCATGTATTCGTTCAATACAAAACATGTAGAAGAAAACGATCATTTATAATTCGTTTTACATTCAGAAAATGACCAAAACAAGAATATACATGTATATGCATACAAAGTTTTATGCGGTCATTTTTTGGTCACAATATGACCAAAAAAAGAAGTCATTTTCAGACCATTTTAGATAAGATATTTTTCAGTAGGAAAATGACCAAAAAAATGACGTCAGTTTTTGACTACTTTTTGAATGGTTATTTTTAGGTCATAAAATGACCAAAACACTCAGGTGGAAAGAGTTAGGATCTTCTAGTCTAATTTAGATGTTTCAATGGGGAATTTTTAGAGCTCAGGGATTTAGTCCAGCAGTGATGTCCATGGCTCAAGCAAGATTTAGAGAAGCGACATAGATTAGTAACTTACATAGATGGGGCACTTACTTGAATTTCCATTGGAAAATGTCTACGCCTCGTGCGTGCTT
>JAQGCC010005745.1:0-11105 GCA_034698905.1 Xestoiulus laeticollis
CATTGACCTCGAGCATGCGCAGTAGTAAATTTAGGTCATGCTCAAATGCCAATCTGAGTTGAGTTTCATTTTTTCCCTTAACACGAACTTTCATGCTCATAAATCAATCCTATGCACACCATTTTCCTATGGCAAGTGAAAAAATCATGAGCATTACCAAATGCACCAATCAGGATTCAGAAAAATGTCACGTGGTCTAGGTGCAATTCGAAAAATAAAAAAAGTTGATGAACCGTTTCATTCCTCAAATATATGCTCAGTTGTCTGAGTATACCCTTAATATTCCAATGTTAACATTTTGCCATAATTGCCAATATATGGATTACAATAAATGAACCTATATTGGAATAGATTTAAGCCCAATAGTGGTCCTATATATATGTAATATTGTCTCAGTATTGCCTAGAAAACTTAATTGGACCACTATCAGTCAAATATAGGTTGCATTGGCCAATTGTTGCCACTATAACCAATATTGCTTCAATATTCGGCCAATCAAGGTTTAATATTGAGTGCTATCCCATACAAAAAATCTCTCAGGAATTAACCTTTGGGTAAGAACAGCATAAAGCATGGGAGAATATGCATAGGAATGAATTCCTATGCTTATTCTCTCATGCTCCACGCTGTTACTTGGCATAGCATGATGAAAAGCATTATCTTAAATGCAGCGTTCCGATTGGTTTTCCGATTGCCTGATCGGAATGCTGCATTCAGATCATGCCATGCTTCATGCCATTTCATGCCTCCCAAAACTGTTCTTAGCCGCAGTCTCACAAACGTCTATAAAGTGCCCCTTAGCAATAGGTAAATCATGCTTTAGGATCTTGAAAGTAAGCTACAGGCTACACTAGATAGGAAACGCGAGTTTGGCTAGCCTCAAACAGGGCATCGAATTTATTTTAAATTATAGAATTATAAAATTTGCACATTAATATCTCGTGCGAAAATTCCTTTTCAAATTAAAAGCCTTGTTTGAGGCTAGCCAAACGCGCGTTTCCAGCCTAATAACACCTGGGGCAAAGTTAGCATCTCACGTGGTAGTTTCACCAACGAGGGTCCGAAACCACGTGATGGTGCTAGTTTTACTGTAAGGCGCTCAAAAATCCACACGGGCACATGGGTCACGGGTTGTGGTAAACTATATTAATAGAGGGATTGCGCAGGTTTCCTTTAATCTTGACGACATTGCAGATCTGTTTTATATGCCAATGCGCATGCGTGGGGATGACGTTAATGGGTTTGTGGTTGAAGGAACACGACAATTTCATTAGTTTAACGTGATACCACAACGTCTTTGAGGAGCATAACGACTTTTACGGTACATAATTCAAACACCAAATTATTGCCCCTTAACGCGGGCAAACACTGCAAACATCGGGCATGCAGATGTTATTACTTTTTAATTTGTTATTTGTACTATTTAAATTTGTCTCACTTCAATTAAATAAATTATAATCCGCATGCGTAATAGTGTGTTAATCGTTCTCGTTAAGATTAAAGGAAACCTGCGCAATCCCTCTATAATAACTATAGGATGCATCGGGTGGCAAAGGTTCAATTAAACTATCCCAATCACTTTTTGAACATCTTAATAAAATATTTGAGAATGTTTTTTGTCTTACCTAACGCAATGATGTCCACGTCCGTCCCTTTCAGGACATTGACGCCAATGGCCGTTGGACCTGATGGTGGACAGGCGTTCTTCAGCTGGGTGTAGGTGGCCGGACCGTCCACTTTCGGGCAGCTCTGGTCGTCGTCTGGCACGCAGGAAGGCAGCCACGACTCTTTAAATCGGAAAATGTAAATAACATAAGGACCAATAAGGCTCTGTGAAGAAAAACGTGTGTTTGTTTGTTTTGGTGGTTGCAAGAGGGAGGATGTTGGAACAATCGGACAGTCGACTTTTTCTTAAACTACCTTTGTGAGCACGTTTACGACGTAGGCCCTTCATTGTTCTTTGGTTGACTCTTCGCAAAATCGCACGCGTCACCCGAGACGGAGATGTCCATTAGGCCAGCCTAATGGGTGCTATCATGTGGCTGGAAACGCACTTATGTCCGTGAATTTGTAAGCGAACGCAGGAAACTCGGGAAATTCTAGCTTCAACATTGGCATGCACAAAGTGTCCTCTATTAGAGCTAGGACCAAAACGGTAACGGTTGGCCCGGCAGAGGCCAGGAAACTGGGTTTCAGCCACTCTGCATGGAAAAAAACAGACAAGGGACTCGGGAACAGGGACCAAAGGCTTTCAAGGGTTACGACTGTTGAATTGTGTCAACTTTTACTGCCACCCTCAAGTTGAGATACACATCTTAATGAAAACATCTTAAAACCTGATGCAACTTTGGAAATTCAACTTAAATTAAGTGCACGTTTGCATTTCTTTTGTTTGCTGTCCGTATTATTATAAAATGCAACTAATTATTAAGTTAAAAAAAAAGTGGTGAAAATCTACAATAGTCCACGGAGGAGTTAAATTTCCCTGAAAAAGTATCCACGAGGTTTATAGATGCTCCCATGCCAAAAACGATTATACAAGTAATCTTGTAAAAAATTGTGTATCTCATCCCTTGTCAAAAAACAATAGAGAAATTCTATGTATGGTTTTTTATTGTTGTTTGGCCCATTGATAGATATAAATATTATTAACAATTCAATTCAACTAAAATTTTCAGTTCAAACCAATAGAAAACAATAGGATCATATAAAAATCCTATTGTTTTCTATTGGTTTGAGCTACATGTATTTTAAGTGTGGTTTATTGATGCGGAGATCACTGCAGGCACCTGAAGTTTGGTAATGACGATTGTTATCGCTATTAGCAGGTAAAATCATTATTTTGTCCCTGTAACACATATCGTATTTCGCGTTTCACAGGTTTGCACTAGCTATTTCAAAGTAATTTTGTTAAATATAATCAATCCGTGCATACCAACTGTTAGTTATCACTATATTTATAGCGAACTTCGAAATAGCGATAACTATATAACAATCAGCACGGACCTGTGAAACACACAAATTATTTGGCACGGCAACGTGATATATGTTTTTTGTTGAAAATTTTGTTGTTATAATCATGATATTTATTATAAAAATTTATCAAGGCTGACAAATTCATAATGGTTACGAAAATACTCGAAGAAATCTGGTGATACTTTAAGATGGTGCTTTGGCACCGAATGCATTTCTCCAATGTTAATTTCTTGACGCTACAACTTGAATTTTTAAAAGTTTTTAAACTTCTATATGTTGTAATATTATAAGATAATAGGCTCCTTCATGCGAGCGCTGTTAAGCACAAGCTTAATGCAACGCTTTTCTCGCGTAATTAGATTTGCGCATGAACAACGCATGCGCACATCTAATTACGCGGGAAAAGCGTTGCAAGCTTGTGCTTAACAGCGTTCGCGTGAAGGAGCCTATAGTCTACTATTTTTAGTAAATGGGCTGTTTTTATTATTCGTTGGTTTTTATACAGATTTCTTCGAGTATTTCTCTACCTTTATAAAGATCTTTATTACACAAAGGTTACACAAAAATTCACAAGTTTTGTTGTGATTTCCAAGATGGCCGCTGTATGCTGAGAATCTCCGAAATTTTGCCTCCCACAGTAAACAAGTCGGCATTCGAAATTCTCAAATCGCCGATGTCGAGGACAATTTTAGCTGAGCTCTGGCTGATAATTCCCGAAGCGTGCACCTTCCAGAATCGAGTTTTCCGATGCAATCATCCTCGAACGATCACGTGGGCAATCAAGCGCGTACACATTAGCATCATCTTTAAGCATTGTGTTTGTCGATCACCTTTGCCCCGCTTCGAAGCGATCCAGGCGGAACTGATTATTTCCAGATTATAATTAGTTTGAACTTTAGTCGTTTTTGGTTTGAAATTGATTCGCATTCGCCGAGCTTTTTTATATTTAGTCCGGCTTGCAGTTCTAGATCGCGAATTATGTTTACGAGCATATTTTTAGAGCTTTACCGCCAAGTTTGCGACTCGTTGGCTTCCAATTGAAAAGAGCTGCAATTATTTTTTTCTTGTGGCTTTTGGATGTAGTTTATTATATTATTTTTCCCCAAAAATAGAAGTAGTGCAGTCTCGATAATCCGAAACACTCAGTAATCCGACACTTTTTTTAATGGTGAACAGAAATTGTCTCTCGATTTTTGTTCAATTTCCGAAATGTTCTGCTTGAATGCAAGAGAGACCCCATACCACAGTTTCCCACCTTAAAGCCTTGTTCGCACGTACACCTAAGTGTCACCTAAGTATGAAAAAGTTGTGAGAGAGTTACATAGATGTAAGTGGACATGCGACCACAGCTCTCCTAAGATAAAGACACTTACCTAGAAGAGTAAAGTTGAGTCACCTAACAGTTAAGAGACTCAGAACTGACAGTTAAGTAGACGATGCCATTAAAAATAATACGGCACTTTTTAAAAAGAATTATTAATTTTTAAACCTCAAAAATGGAAAGTTTTGCATGTGCAATTTTTATGCACATGTCAGAGCATAGATCAATAAACATGCATCTGTACGGGTCACCACAAGCTAATTTCCAGAGTTAGGTGAGTCATGCGAATGCAACTCTCATAACTCACTTTTTCTCCTAGTTAAGTGACTCTCTTAGTTAGGTAACAATTTAGGTGTACTTGCGAACAAGGCTTAAGCTTCTGTTCCGATGAGACGAAGCTCGAAATTTGAGCCAATTCGGTACCACAGTTGAAAAAATTGTCGACATCTTATCGGAGATGGAGCTCCAGGCAAGAAAAATCGAAAATATCACAGAATTCCTTATCAATATCCGTATCTGGACAGCAACGATTGTTAGGGAAAAATGAGAATTGTAATCTGGCAACATGGTGCACATGAAATGTGTCTTATTCCGCCATTTTGAAAACTGCTGCTCAAGGCACCTCATTGCCCAACCTTGATCTGGTGCTCAGATGTAACTATCTGTGGTACCAATCCCAGGACTTGATTTGAAGCTTGGTCTCAAGCAGCGCTATTTGTGCAACTGTGGTATGGGGAGAGTGCTTGCATGTTGTGCAAAAGTGCATTTTAATGTTGCTGCTGCAAGAAATGTTCTTTAAGTGTCAATTCGTAAAAAAGGGCGGAATAAGCCCTGGCCTACAGCTACAATGATGGCAAACACGGTAGGCTTAAGGCCCCTACACATTTGAACGTTTTTCTTAAGCTAAGTTATGCTACGTGGTTTTGACGTCACTAGCAGACGACTTTTACACGGCGTGAGGAAAATTAAGGAAAATTAAGGCAACGTAAGAGAATAGAAAGTTTCTATTCCGACCAATGGAAAGAGAGATGGAAAAAGCAGACGTTCTTTTTTCTGACAAATAGCATATGCCGAGCGCTGAAAAGCACAGAAAGAGCAAGAATGCAGCGAAATTATCTTCTATAGGGAGCGCTGTTAGTGTATGGCATATTGGCGTAATGTTAGTGTAAATTAAGGCAGCGTAGCGAAAATTAGGCAGCGTAACATAAGAAAACTTTCAAATGTGTAGGGGCCTTTAGTGGTTACTATCAGCTCCTTGAACTCGGGAGACCCGGGAACGAGCCCTGGTCAGCTATCCTGGTTGTGGTTCTTCGTGGTTTTCTACAACCTCCCTAAATTGCCCATATAGGTAATGCCGGGATAGTTCCCCAAAAAGTGGCCATGACCGTAAACTCTTGATCTTAAATAACGTGTGCATGCACGATTTTTCGGTTACGAGTGCCCAAATATGTCAATATGACGTAGAAGCTGTTATAATGAAAGTTGATAGAAGTTCCTAACCGTCACTGTCCCATTCCCATCCCTTTTGTTTAATCGAGGTTTTACTTTTAAAACCACCAATCCCGCCATTTCAATCAATCTCAAGGGTCCATTTGAAAGTATAGTAAAACTGATAAAGTGATCACCTCTGTATAGTGACCACCTGTCATTGAGTATGGTGACCAGGGTGTGCCATCTCTTTTGTAACTTTTCTGTTGACAATGCAAATAATAAAGTAACCATGTTCAATCTACAATAGCACGAATTTCAAGACAATTGGAAGGGAAAATCCTTTTAAAGAGAAAAGGGGAAATCCCCTCAAATAGAGTGACATATGAGCCGCCTTGCTTCCTGCTTTATCACAATAACACTTATCATGCCACCCAACCAATCACATTGAAGCAAATAGCCTATATGTAAATTTTATACATTGTGCATCAGGTCCAGTCCTTCATTTCAGTCTTCAAATTACTGAAAGTTTTTGAAAAATATTTCTAAAATTGGCAACAGTTTCATTAAAAATGTACAAAGATTAACTTCGCTTAAATGATAAAATTGAGCTTTTGATGTTTGTTTGGTGATTTTTAACGTTGGCCTATTTCTGCACACGAGGCTAAACACCAACGCCAGGGAAAGGGCCTCCTTCACCTCACTGGGAATTTTGCCTACGAGGGGGGACTTCCACCCCCTCTCGAGGGGTCTTCAATGTGCAGAGAGCAAGGGGGATCCACATGGAACCTCGGTTTAAACTCTCATTCGAACGAGTTGCCACTTTAGGAATTTCGCCCTTTCGAAAAATTCCCACCGACCTCGACCGGGGATTGAACCCCACACCCTGGGATCGAGAGGCAAGCGCACAACCACTCGACCGTCGGCGCCTGCATGTTTTGATGTGCATGTACACGTATTTGGAAACAAATATTGCCAATATAGAATTACAATAAATGGACCTATATTGGAATAGATTTAAGCCTAATATTGGTACTCTTATGTTATATCAATGTAACTTTGAACCAACAATGGCAAATAAATTGGGCCAATATATGCCCGCTATTGAATGCAGAATACACGTACATGTAAGAGCGCAATATTGGCCCAGTATTGCCTAGTAAGTTTGGACCACTATCAGTTGACAATTTAACCAGTATTGCTCTAATATTCGGTCAATCGAGGTCCAATATTGTGTAATACTTGGTTAGGTTTCATTGGCCAATTGTTGCCACTTTAAAATGGCTTATGACCCAGATCATTGAGGTGTTTTCGTTATTTTATTTTTTTTTTTCGATCTTGCAATTTTTCTTGTATTTTTTACTTCATTTATATAATATGAAGAGCATTAGTAAGAAAATACCACCACTTATAATTCATACTTTTTCCCTATTGTCCAGTGAGCCCTCTATTGAGCTTTGGGTCCACTCCCTTTGAGCTTAATTGTCCGTCATGTTGGGTAGCCATAGCATCCATTGCCTGGCAACCCATAAGTCCACCCCTTCAGAAGACAAGCAGCGCCCCCTCCCAGGGGCCTGCTCGGGTGTAATGGTGCCCTCAACGCTTCCAAAGGACCCCTTTGGGTGGCTCAAGGGGAGATCAATAAGTCAACCACAAAATGAGGACCCGTAATCTCTGCTTTGTTTGGGTGGACGGTAGACCTATAGCCTGGAGCAGTAGGAACGGACTTGAAAGAGGTGTTCAAATATGGACCTTACCTTGTCATTTACATTTTGCACAATTCACACATTTAAAATTCTAGACATTCATGACTAGCTATAATAACTACAAATATGAAGTTTCATATTTCTAGACCAATTTTAAATAAATCATTGATTGATGGACAAAATACATGTTGGTAGACATTGGAAATGGCAAGGTCCGCATTACAAAACAGCGCATGCGCGAGTAAGTAGCGCCACCTAGTGGCAAATACAAATTAAAAACTTGTAGGGAAGAGGAGGTCGCAGTATCAAGCAATGAAGATGGTTTCTTCATTAATATTTCAAATAAAAAGTTACCATTTTAAAATTTTGAAAAAATTCACAAAATTATATTTCCTATTATTATCTTAAACCTCCCAAAGTTTCATTTTTGTATCATGATTAGATCGCTAGATATTATTATTTAAACGTTTATTTCTAATGTGGTTCTGTGTTAAAATCGTGTTTCTATCCCCTAGGAAAATTGCAACTTACTACCACAAGGGGGTGCTGCACGTAACGCGGACCTTGTCCATTCTCAGCTTTAACCTCCTTTTTTGATATGCATCTTCCTGGAAGCCCTTAGACTTTCTTCCCACCAACGTTGATGTAGATCAACTGATGTGGATAAAGAAAACTTTTTCGTGTTAATTTGCACCACAGAACTCAGTTAAACTGGTCACATGACCTATAGTATGCAGGGCACAGTAAACTAGGTCATGTGACCAGTTTAACTGAGTTCTGCGGTGTGAATTAACACGCAAAAGTTTTCTTGATCCACATCAGTTCTACATCAACGTTGGTGTGAATCAGGTGTTAGCATGAGAAACAGCCAATCAGAAGTCGACATTTTTCGCAAATTTATTGAGCTCTGATCGGCTATCTGCACACATAGGCGAAATTTACAGGGTCTGTTTGAGTACACCTATTCACTGTACTGTCAATGTCATTTCAAATGCACTTTCAGGCTTAAAAATCAAGTGACTTTACAAACCTAGGCCTGTGTTAATGCATCACATAATCTGGCAGTTTCATTGATCGTTATTAGTGTGAACACTAGCCTGGGGCCTTAACACAAAATTGTCACCAGGGGATTAATGGCTCGTTTCTTGATGAGGAAGTGTATGAGAGGGGCGTGAACTATTGGGGGTTAGCGAAGCCTGTAATTGGCCTTCATTGTCACGTGCCCCCATTAAGGGGTACACGTGCTTAATAATGGATTTGCAGCTAATCATCTCAATTTCGTTTGCATCGTTCATGTAAAATCGTGGATAAGAAACCGATAAATGATTTCAACAAAAAGTGGCTTACGGTGAATAAATGGATACATTTTAAAATTGTTTCCTAGCATTGTTAACACCCCGAAAAGCTTAAAATGTCGTATACAGATGACCTTTTAACACCAGACCAGACTAGGCTGTTAACGCGCGTTTGGCTAGCCTCAAACAGGGCATTGAATTTAATTTAAATTCTGGAATTATAAAATTTGAACAATATCTCGTGCGAAAATTATTTTTTAATTAAAAGCCTTGTTTGAGGCTAGCCAAACGCGCGTTTCCAGCCTAGTGTGGTCTGGGGCTATAAACCTTGTAAAAACGCTTTATGTTAGATGTAGTTGCCAATTTATTATTTTACTGTTGGCCTACATGAGATTTCGTGTTCTTTTTGACTAGAAATAGCAAAAACGGATAGGAATTATATTTTGACTACATGTACAATGTCGGATATAAAGTTAATCCGGACATAGCGATCCCATTTTGAAACTAATAACGCTCCTTTAATCATTACCGATTTTCAGATATTTCCTCCACCTAAGCTTCTCAATTTTCTAAGTGCACATGTAATGTTTTCTACAAGATTTATACTTTTTCCAGTTTTTGATAACGAATTGGTTTCACTATTTAATTGTTTATATAATATTTTTTTTGAATTTCCCTTTAATTTCCAGCAAATTTACATGTAACAAACCCCTTAATTAATTACTTCTTATACGATTATTTTCAGTCAAAATATTTTATAAATACATGTACATGCATGTTAATCAGTTTTAAACTTGTATTTCTGTGTACAAAAATGATATTCTATGTACGTATTATTTTCGTAAATCCAGATGCAAGGTGATTCGGATATTTCTAAGGTCTCTTTGAAGATCGTTCTTACAATTATTGCATTATAATGTATGTTACAGGGACAGAATTACGATATTACCTGCGAATAGCGATAATGATAACTTTATACATGTACATCACATGCAATTGACTGCTTACAGAAGCAACACTGCTTGCATCCATATAAAGGTAAAAACAGCGCGGAGCATGACATAGCATGGAGCATAGCATGCAGCTTTTTGATTGGTTTCCCGATGGCGAGAATTTCCGATTGCCCAATCAGAATGCTGTATTTCAGACCATGCAATGCTCCATGCCCCACGCTGTTCTTATCCTATAAGTTTATGTATACATGTGTGCATAATGATTATCAAATTCGTTCAACTTGCTTATAGCAGTAGCTTGTATGCATGTATAAATGATTACGATGTATAATTACGTGTAATCTTCTCGTCTGATTTCTATTTGGTAATCCCTTATAGCTGTAACAGCTGGGTCCAAAAGGATCGGAGCGTAAAAAGATCCTTATCGGAGGGGTTTTCTGACCTATTCCAGGAATCAATCCCTGCTTAAGCGGAATCATGTCTGGTACCGACCCAATTAGAGAAAATTAAAAGAGACGTCACCACACTCCGCACTATAATCCCATTGATCAATTTCTGTATAAGCCCGGTGCATCCTGACTATGTGATCAAATCCTGATTGATATCGGACAATAAACAAACTCTTCCACTTTAAAAATCTGGCCCTTTGCGCCCTGCCACATGGCATATAAATGCTGACTGCAGGGTAACGAATTGAATTGAATTGAACAATGATACGTCCTGTCACCCTAAAGACATGCATATAGGCCCTATGCATGAACTTTTTTTACATGTAAGCTTTATACTTAATAATATCATTTCTTTGATTACCCGTATGTAAGGGATGTGTGTATATATCGCACGGTTTTACCTGCGAAGAGTGTACACCAAAGCATGCAACAATGAAATTTCACCCACTGGGAAATCCCAAAATGAGAGCGATAATGTGAAATAAAATACATTAGCATATATATATAGTGAATGCATGCATGTTTACCATTTAGAAACGGTATTTCGATACAAGCATGTACACCCAATATAAAGTAAAAATGGCTTAATCTACATAGATATACATGTAGTTGTATTGGAGCGTATATTTGTTTTCTATATGTATTTTTCGGTTTTGTTTATGCTAAAAACCATTTAAAATTGCAACATATATATTTGTGTATCTTCATTAGGATTCATTATGGTCCTCACTTTAACTGAACCATCATATAGCACATATCCCTCCAAGTAGCACACCCCATGGTTCGGTCCCAATGGGGTACGCTATTAACAGGTTTCACTGTATACAAAATGGGGGCTTCATGATTCCATTTACACCTTCTTCACACAGACCAAATCAAGTGCACTGATGTATATCATGTCTTGATCGAGTTGCGCGAATCCAATCAAGTTGTCTGCTCCACTTGATGTGTATCACGACTTTCTGTCGTCTGCACCT
>JAQGCC010005746.1:0-11105 GCA_034698905.1 Xestoiulus laeticollis
TATAACAAGTAGTTTTTTTAAAAGTATGTTTTAAAATTTCCCCATAGCAAAACATGCAGTTCAGTTCCCCCTTAAAGAAAATATAAACGGTTACCTTTACGCTTTCGCATGCTTCGTTTCTTACTCAGCCATATCACGGGTTTTGGGTACACACACATCTATGTCTGAAAACTCGAATGCAGTTTCTTAGGAAATCTGAAACACTAACCTGATAATCAGTGCCAACGTTTAGTACTAAATGATGCTTTTATTGTATATTTTATGGAATACTAAATGCTATAAAAAGCATGTGTATGTACATTTATGTAAAAATATAACGTATAAAAAAAATTATATTGGCACGAAAAACAGCCATGTTTGGCTCATGCGTATAAAACAGGAAAGATAAATCAATGTTAGAGCTTAAAAACTTGCAATGTAAAACTACTCAAAACAGAAAAACTAGAATGCTAAAGGCAAGGTGATTAAATTGTACTTCAACCGACATCTTCGATTCAGGTATTATATTTCAAATAATGAAGATCATCACATGTCAGACTGCTAAGTTACCATTCTAAATCTTTGTTATTGTCCATGGAACAGCACGTCTTTTTCTCGCCATACCAATCATATATTCCACCCCGCTTCTGGAAGACATCATCCTGGAAGTCCACCTCTTTCAAGGCCTGCACCACACCAACATCGAGAATAGATGGACCCTCTCCGTACGCATCACCCTTGTTGAGAAAGCGCATAAATTCATCCAAGATCAGGTAGGACGATTTCATCATGTCGTTTGATTCGGGTACTAGGCACTTTTGCTCTGCATGACGTTGCAAGAAGGCCTCGAACTGTTCATCGGTTATGAGAAAGGCGCTGACATCTCGTTTACCGTTCCCAATGTTCTCGGTGTCCACAGCCAAAACCTGAAACACCTTCCAACGAAAAGGGTGAAGTCTGCAAATCTCGTTGTTCATATCTTCTTTGAAGTTGTACCGGTTGACAACGGTGTTGAGCTTCAACCTGACGCTGTAACGTTCGCACCATTCTGCAACATCTTTCAAATGCTGCAAATGTTCACCTCTACCTGCAAAAAACATGGACCATTAACTCACATAACGTAAGTAATATTTAATTATGATTTTTTTGGTTGTTTGCAACTTTTCATCATCTTTGGAGACTTTTAATTCAATTCGTTATACCCTGCAATCAGCATGTAATATGCCATGTGGCAGGGGGCATATTCTTTCTAAATTTCACTAATTCCTAACTACCTTCTATTTACAAGTAAAGTTGATTATAGATAACGCATTTGTTCGTATAATGTTGAAAACTTGGATGAAAGTCGTGTTTTCTCATATCATATTTTTTTCAATTGGTGATATCGCGTTTGTCCATACCAAGAAACAGTTTGTTTACTTTTCTTGATAAGATCATTTACTACAGCAGTTCAAACATGACTTAGCATCTCTGTCGTTTTTATTAAACAAATTTAAGTAGCGTCAATTTTTTAGAAACTTATATCAAGTTAAGGCTGAAATAAACACCCCCTTTCCTATGTGGAAATTTCTTGACGAGCCCAGCGCGTTTTCTAATTAAAATTCTGGGGAAAAGAAAAATGGTAAAAATTCTGTTTTCATAGATCTAGTGCACAGAGACCATGTTTTTTTTTATGAAAATGTCTGGTTATTTTTAAAATTAATAAGAATTTTGTTTAAATTTTACGAGTATTTTGCATGGACTTGCTGCCAATGGTGTCAGCTACCTGCAATTTATTGTCGCGTTTCGAAAATCTATAGATTGTATGCTTAATATTTAAGCAATGTTAACGTAAATGTATCTGTGCCCTAGCTGGATAAATTATTTGTTTTAAAATTAAAATACACCTTAACTGGTATAATTAATTTGTTGACCTCGTAACAAAATTTAAATTCCGAAAAATGCCTGTAACCGACACCAGGTGGCATAAAAGACGAAATTTAAAATTTATTCTTATTTATTAAATTTTAAAATTAAGGGTCATTTTCATAAAAAAAAGCATGGTCTCTTGTGTACTATATATATGAAAACAGTATTTTTACCAAATTTTTTTTTCCCCAGAATTAGAAAAAATGCGCCCATAGGGGACACCCCCTTGGTTCCCGCAAACCTGGAAATATCCGAGAAATTGGTTAGAGCTGAAGTAGTCAGGAAAAACTGATTTATTTTGAAAACGTCAGGAAATTCCATATAAATATTACTTTGTTTTCACTTGGCCAGTTATTAGTTAATCACAAAAGTCAAGACTTATATGACACACTTCAGCCAGCAAGTACAGTTTAATTTGTCATTTTAATTCGGATATGACGAGGAAAAAAATGGTTTTGATATTAGTTTCGGTAATCCCAAATTGAAGGGAGAGTATTTTAAAAATATTTGTCATGAAAGTCGACCATTGATTTTTCTGTGGAATCTGTTGGGATATATACAAGGTAAAACTCGTTATTTTGATATGGTGAGTTGTGGACAAAAACATGATGTAGGCTAGTATCAAATACATGACAAACAGTAATCGTATACTGATTAGGATTACATTAGGCCATGCATATTTTGGTATACAAGTGTACATGTATTATGTATATTTTTTAGTTGAAAAACAGTTTAAAAAAACTATAATGCAAAGGCGCTTGTGGTGACGCTGACATTTGGAAATTGTAATGTTGTCACACTTTGACGAAACTATTGAACAATATAGTTGTGCCAATAATTTGTCCATTGTACGGTTTTCAATTGTATGCGGCCTATTTAATGCCAACCAAGATATGGCGATTAAAAATAATCGGATACAATGAACATATGAGATTTAACACAGCACAGATGGAATCTGAAAATATCACCGCTATCGCTTTTTTATTGAAGCTATTATCTGATTCTGATAATATACATGTACATTACATTATATTCTGTTAAACCTATGAATGTGTCAACCTAAACCACAACGTTAAATTAGATTAAATTTATAAACTCCTGTTTCAATACCGTAAATTAGATACTCATATGATAGAAAATCTTGAAAATAAATTTGCCAACAATAATATTACATTTTTAAAACGAATAGTTTCTTCAAAACTTGTAGATGTACATATTTTCATTTTTTCACCGATTAAAACAAACCGTACGCGGCATACAAAATTAGCATCTTTTAGTTTGAAATTAACATATGAATAACATGTGAATAACATATTTAATTTATATGTGCCATTGATTTGTGGCTTAATTTCACTGTGTATACAGATTCAAAAAAAAAGTAACAAATACAAGTAGTTATAAATTTTATGGTAAAAATAAAAAATGCACGAATTGTTCTTGTAAAAAATCGGATGTAAAACTGAATAGAACTTAATTTATTTCCTACAATCGTGAAGCATCATCAATAGAGGGATTGCGCAGGTTTCCTTTAATCTACACGAGAACGCTAAACACACTATTACGCATGCGAAGTCGTTATGCTCCTCAAAGATGATGCGGTATCACGTTAAACTAATACGCATAGCAAAAAAAGTGGTGCCAATGTCGTTAAAATTAAAGGAAACCTGCTCAATCCCTCAAATTATTGTTGACAAAAATTGGGACATTACCTTTTTCGTCCCTTCCAATTTTAATGTTGGTGTCCTGGTTGAACGAGTCCACAGACACGGCCAAAATGTCGAGATATTGACCGTATTTGACAAAAAAATCCTCCTTGATTTTGCTTCCGTTTGAAACGATGGACACAGACTCCAATTTCAAAACTTCTTTGCAAAACTTGCAAATTTCGCCTGCGTACTTTGAATGCATGAACGGTTCCCCGCCTGACAAGTTCAATTTTTTCATACCATAGTCATGCATCATTTGCAGGCCCTTTTTAGCATCTTTGAGAGGTGTCAAATGAGACGTTTTGGCCGTATGAAAACAAAATCCGCACGCGTAATTGCATTGACGCGTGAAATGGAAATTTACCGAAACCGGTACAAAACCGATAGAAGTTTTAGTTGACTTTTTCTTTCTTGTAAATTTGATAACCATGCATACCACACCAAACGCGAGCATGCATATTATTGCTACTGAAAACATGACTACCGGTATACATGTGGTTCTATGATTGACATATATGCATAATGCCCTCGAGAAAGCAGTGAATTCTTATATATACGTGCGGAAATCAGGGAAATCCCCTACTTTATGTAGTGCCGAGGAGGCTAGTAGGCTGTGGTAAATATAGAAACGGGAATAATCCCCATGATTTTTTTTTTCGTGACGATTACGGATGTATGCGTTTTAAGCGTTTAGTAGGCGATATATATTGCATGTACCATGAACTCACTCCTGAAACTTTTTCAATGCATTGTCTGATTAACCTCATCTCGTATGCTATTTGATATCCATTTCAATTTAAAACCAATTAATGCGTGCATATTTTTATAACGTAGTCTGTGTATTTTACGAGCATCTCTAATAATTAATAAGGCCATTAGATTATATTTTCCATTGTGGTAATGAGGTCGGAAGTTAATTTCTGTGCAAGTGGGTGAGGTCATGGTTCCCAATTTATTCATATGGAGAGAGAAAGTGATAGGGTCAATAAATAAATTAAAATATTAATGCATGCTGTACTCGTGAAATGAAATACACCAATGGAAATATGCACGGGGCTATACACTATGATTTATTTAGGGCTAATTTCTAAAACAAGTTCAAAAGATAAATAATACTCGTATACATATTGTGTACATGTATATATATTATAAAGATAATTATGCAAATTGATTTCTAAAAATAGGCCCAATAGTAAAACTAAGCTTTTTCAGTGCCTTTTTATATAGATTTGAACTTTTTAATTTTGAAGGTAAATATGGGTTTCAAATAACCAACCTCTTCTTTTCTATTAGTATTTTTTGTATCTACATGTAAGCTTTTTAAATGTAAATTGTACACGTTTCAATCGTGTCTATAGCAAACATGGCATCGTGTATTTTAGCCCATTCGTGGTGATGAATTTCAATACAAATTAAAGTCATAAAAATTCTCTGTATTGTGACCACCTCTATACAGTGACCGATTTTGGAAATTTTTTGGGTGGTCACCTTTAGCTGGTTTCATTTGAGTTGATAAAAAAAATAAAAAAACGACGTCTTTTTTACTAGGATGGTATTCTCACAAAAGGTGACGTCATATGTGCGACATTTAATTTTCTACTATATTTAGACAAATTATATAGGGATGTTTTGGCTCACAAAGCGCATAATAAATAATGTGACTATAGACTTATGTGCATGTAATGAAAGGTGTAGCTATACTGCAATACACATGTGTATACACGCATTGCTGTCTTTACCACCATGAAATTCTATGTACATGAATGTGTACATGTAGATATTCATTCTATTCCTAAGAATGTATTGAAAAATAAAATTGCATTTCATTACATGTAGTTATGCTAACCACAAAATGCAATATGTAGACCTACTTTTTATACGCTTCCAGAGATAGTGTATATTTTACCTGATAAGTTTAATAAAATAATTCAGACAGGAAGTTAAAAAGATGTACATTAATGTGCAGTGTAAACCTGCATTCTACGTGTAATATAATTTAGATAAACTTTTAATTTTAATTTTAAATACCGGCCTTAAATTACGATAAATTCGTTAAAAAATAATACATGCCACAAACCCTGCCCCCCCGCCACCCCCCCCCCCCCCCCCAATTTTCGTCAGGCTTGTACTTGTACCCCTAAGTCGTTTTTACGATTTTACGTACAAGTACGTTTGTCTGCAGCTAGCCTCTATGACTTAAAATGTGACTTTGTTATGCTTATTATTCTATTAGTCATACAATTTGACAAGTGAAGTGTACGTGTTTGTTTAACATAGTCAAGAAATGCGATATACTTTCAGTTTTGCATATAATGTACACGTACACTCGAGCGCGTACAATTTTTTCACATTTGTCTGCGAAAATTCGAAATCCCCTCACCCTCAATACATGTACATGTATATACATTACATGTACTTGTACGTATTTGAATTTTTTTAATTATTAATTTAATTTTATCAAGTAATAAAATTGAAAAATGGGAGCAGCTGTTACCAGGTATTTTTCCCGTTTCTTATCTTTAATCATTGAAAGGCACTTCGCCAAGTGCTATTTCTACAACGGTTGATATGTGTTAACGGATTGTTGTTATACGATTTCCACAAGTGGGAGGTAATGCCCTTGAGAAATCAAATTTCAAGCTAAGTTATTACTGGAAAAGTTGCCCTTTATTAATTATAAATTTGGGCTGCTTATTTTAATGAATATGTTTGGAAAGAGTTTTAGAAAATGATTTTTAGCATGGCCACATTTTGCCATGATGAAATAAAAATATTTTTAAATTTGCTGAGGATTCATGACCCCCCTTGAATATTTCAAGGTTTTGCAATAATATTATTAGCTTATCTACTTATAACATGTTACAAAGATAAAAAATGATAAATAAATATTTTCAACTTAAATTTTATTTCCTTATGTCAGAAACCTAACGCTGGATTTTCTAGAAAAAAATATTGATAAGTAAACTAGTCAAATTTGTAATCTATATATAAAAAAATTAAAATGAAAGCGATCCCTCCTATTCCTATGTTTGTACATGTACATCAGTTCATATATAGGTTATTCAAATAGTCATGTATTAATCCACCAGTTTTTTTTTTTAATATTTAAATTTAATGCAATCGCAACATTAGTTACAGTGATAATTTTTACTTGAACAAAAAAATAAGTAAATTGTTTTACACAATCGATTTCTAGGAAACCAATTGTGGTTCTTAGGAAAAATACATTTTCAAATTATTTATCGACGTGTTTGCCATTGTTTTATGTCCAAATGTGAATAATGAATTGATCATATTGCCGTATAAAGGTTTGATTATAACTGCAAAATGCTCCCCCCATGGAATTTATCCCATCTTCAAAAGAAGAATGGGAAGATCTTTGAAAAATGTTTGAAAAATAAAGGAGATGACAGACGACTAATTCCACACAAGAAATTAAATTTTAAAATAATATTAATTACATGCAGCAAAAAAAGCATGTAGTTCTATGTGAAAGTGACATTCAATTTCTTGAAAAGACGCTTTTTGAACTAGCATTTAAAGACAAGAAATTTTAGTTCTCCAAGATGACCCATTAATGTAGTTTGTGTCTGAGCAGCATTGAATGATGGGCTTCCATGGTCTTAGTTGTACCTTCCATCTCGCCCTTCATTTGACCAAGAGTCCATAGTAGACACTTGAGACTTCCCCATGTTGTTTTTCATGTCTTCATAGCCCGCCTTGTTTTTTGTCAGACCGGAAGGACGTCGCTTGGCCTTCGTCGCAGCATTCATATAGTCGCCAGTGCCAACATAAACGCCAATATTGCTTTTTTTCTCCCCGGGGTGATAACGGGGTTGTTGCACAAACTCCGGAAAGTTGGACAAGACACCCATGCCCCTCATGCATTGTCGGACTAGGCCGTTCATGAGCGATCTCTGTTGGGGAGACATGTTGGTTATGCTCTCCCTCAAGAGCCGCCTGCTGACCACGTACTTGGCTATGTCTTCCTTGGGCATAAGGCCAAAGCGCACACAACCCATGACAGAGGGCATGTATCGTGCCCGGGAGGCCGAGTCGTGATCCAACCAGCGTTGGCCGGCCCTTAGAATGATTTTTTCGTTGGCCACTTCCAGGTGGTCGCTGTCCAGGATCCTGCACACATCGTACGGACCAAGCTTCAGGAAGGGCTGTCTTTTGCTGATGGTAAGCAGGCGACGGCCTACTAGTTGCAGGAACCTATTTTCCCAGTCTGGACACCCCATGTCCTTGGCTCTCATGTATAGGTGCAGTGCCCGGTCGCTGATGGTCAAGGGGGAGCACTGTGATGGCTCTTCAGCCATCTCACTCATGGAACTGCAACTGCCATCCGGGTAGTGAGTTTCCAGGTCTTTCACTTGCTTGGACAGTCTTCCCCATTGCCACAGGAGGTAATCGTAGGTTTCTGAATAATGAGAAATGTATACAAAATTATGTGATTTCAATAGGTGATGACAATGTGTTGTCTAAACTTTAAGCCCTAGGCTACACTAGGCTGGAAACGCGAGTTTGGCTAGCCGCAAACAGGGCATCGAATTTAATTTAAATTCTAGAATTATAAAATTTGCACATTAATATCTCGTGCCAAATTTTTTTAAATTAAAAGCCTTGTTTGAGGCTAGCCAATCGCGAGTTTCCAGCCTAGTGTGGCCTGGGGCTTGAGGCCCCGAGCCAGACTAGGCTGTTTCCCACGAGATATGAATATTAAAAATTATATAACAATCGTTAAATATTTATTGAGATATGAATCGATATAAGAATCGATTCTATAATAATTACAAACCTTGTTTGAGGCTAGCCATCCGCGCGGAAACTGCCTAGCCTGGCCTGGGGCTAATGCAGTGGACTCTTGGATTAATTGGGACACATCGTGATTAAAAGATATTGGTCGTGCATCAAAAGCCAAAATGTCACATTTAAGCCCTTTTTGATGCGAATATCAACATATAGGGTAGATAATACCCAAATTAATATTATAAAGCAAAACGATATTGTAACTTTTACTTATCCTTACTTTGCGTGTGTCCCAAAAATTAGCATGGCAAGTATAGGATTTAGTCTTGGGTTACACATCCCCTTAAAAACTACATGAAAATTTACTTCGCAATTTCTAATGAAGATTTTTAATAAGCCATGAATATATATATGAAATGTGCACAAAGTTAGGAACAATAATGAACTTGAAATTATCCACAATAAGTTCAATTAATGTTTCAATGTCGAATGAAATTGATGATAGCATTTAATAAAAACGCCAAAATGTCAATCGTATAGCCTATCTGAACTGCAACAGGATGTCATGAAATTATATTAAGGCGTATACGACAATAGTTCGTCCAGGAAGTTAATGAAGGCATTTGAATTTTTATTCAAATTATAGCTCACTGACAAGTTAATTATTTATTTTATATCTATTTTGATATGTACACCGATGAAACTTGCAAATTAGCAGAATCCATGGTCACGTGATGCCCGTCAAACTATGTGGTAAACTATTATGGAATCTCGATCATATGGAAAACATTTTTAAAAAAAAAAAATCTCAGTTGGGTGCAGTGAAGATCACTGATGCTGAGGCAATTTTTTGGTTGTACGTGTTTTTATTACACTGGCCTGCAGTATGTCCCAAAATTAACATGGCAGGTAATTAGGACTTAGTCTTGGGTTATAAATCCCCTTAAAAGTATTTGGATATTATACTATACCTATATTTGAGACTGGTATCCCTGCAGACATAAGTTCAGAAATTTCTTTTATGGATGCCATCTTATCTTTATCTTGCTCTGTTTTCAATGTCGACGATGTTCCGCTTGAACACAAATTTTGTCTCGGGATATTTTTGATTTCACTGGAATCACTGCTTATATTGTATGATCCCTGAATTTGTTTCCTCAGAGAATTTTGCATTTTGAGCACGACGGACTTGCTATTAATGACTTTTAGTTTTGTTGTCATATCAAGTTTGCTATAGAAGAAATGCATTGAAAACATCAGTGTTGCATGTTTACTCAAATTAACCATATTCAAATTTCAGTTAGAAATGCCACCAATTGACATGTATAATTGATACATTTGACAGGTATAGAAAAGTGTATGGATTTTTTTTTTGATACTGGAACATACATGTAACATTTTCTAGAATGAGCGAATTTTTGTATACGTTAATTGTTCTACATGTAGGCCTACTTGTTAACTTAAAGTGCAAATTGATTTCATACGCCCTTAAATTTAGTAACAAATTTACTAGCGAATCTTTTAAATATAGTTGTATGCACTAATTTGACATAATAGTTTCTTTTAAAAAATATTTAAAATATGTTTATCATTATAGATCATTGGAAATCGGCCTCCGTATATGAATTCTCTTACCTGATCTCGCTCAGTTGAATTACTCTGATCACTTAAAAGCCAAAAAAATTAATTATTTTCTTAAATAATTTGGGTTTAAGTCAAAACAAGAATCGGTGTTAATCAGTCTGAAACCAAATGGTTTCAAGATTCAATTTCAAAATCAACTTTTATCGTAGTTTGTGCTATTGCTAGAACGCTTTGAAAATATTTATAAAATCTTCTGGAATTCGAGAATATCAAAAATAGAAATCTCGCTGATGCAGCATGTGCTGTACGTTTTTTTCGATTTCCCATTATTTAAAATAAGTAATGCTGTTTTGTAAACTATTATTTGAATCACCCTTTTTAGCTATTACTTATTTATAAAAAAAGTATATTAATAAAAAAGAAGGGACATAATTAAGATTTTTTTATTTTGAATAAAATTTTGAAGCGCGGGAATGACCTTTAATTTTTATTTAAAAAATAACTATAACTTTAAATATAACGAAAAAACATGTGACCCTACCTAACACTGTAAACTACTTTGTATAAAAGTTTCGGTTTATTTGGAGTTACACAGACTACGTGATTGTCTACGTAAGAATTCTCCATTGGAAAGGGTATGGTTGAAAGCCCCCTTAAGTGCAAAAAAATTTACTTTCTTGCATTCATGAATCAAGTAAAAATTTGTTTTCTCAGCAACCAAATGTCCGATTTAAAATCTGAAAAATGTTTTGTAAATAATTTATTCCTCTTTTATAATTCGCGTAATATTACAAAATTCCTAATGCATCATTGAGGCAAAAAATGTGGAACTTAAGGCATACACAATTTTTATTATGTATTTTTTCCGATTTTAAATCTGATATTTGGTTGCTGAGAAAAACATTTTACATGATTCTTGCAGGTGAGTGGATAGTCAACGATATATATATATATATATCGTTGACTAGAATCATTGCATATATGCAATCTTAATATTAGTCTTCAATAAAAAAAAGAATAAAGCAAATTTTGTTTTTTGAAATAAAACTAAAGCATTTAATTACAAGAATAGTACAATTTCTGAAAAAACTCACATGAGATTAGGGGAGGGGGGGGGGGAGGGTCGAGCCAAATCTCACCAAGGGGGGAGGGGGGTCAAAAAATCGTCAAAAACAC
>JAQGCC010005747.1:0-11105 GCA_034698905.1 Xestoiulus laeticollis
GGGAAATCAGGCCTCTAGCCCACGCCAGAACTTTTTCCACGCCAGAACGTTTTCAGTTACTCAGCCGATCAGCCGATATTTATTTATTTTAAATAAGAAAACACAAAAGTAATAAATAGGATGAACGTGGCAATTTAGTTGTCAGTATTTAGTTTTATTTCAATTTTCAATCTGATTTATCATTAATATATAACTTATAGGAATATATATTAAAATTGGTACTACATGTACATGTATATAGTGCCAGGCTACATAGCTGAGATACATATGTAGAACATGTACAGGCATGTAATGTACAACATGTATACTGCATGAAGAAAAACTGATGCACGCATGATATCATATAAAATGTGTCCTCGTTTTATTTAATTACAATGACAATTCATATAGCTACGGTACATGTATTTTAAATATTTCATAATCTAAGTTGCCATCATCACGTGGCTGAATCATCTGGTCACAATGACCTTGAAATTATGTATTCATGGCGTAGTTGGCAGCACTGGTAAAAAGCGCGTGCCGTTATTAGCATGTACATGTACTTGTTAATATACATTACAACTGTATTAATATACTATTAACACCATCCTATTAGTGTAAGTAACCACCATTTAGTAAAAATATACAAATAAGAGTTTCATAACCTGTTAAATTAACATACATTGTAAGATGAAAAAAGATAAGGAGGCTATATCGATTCGATATCGATGACCGGCACTGACGTCATTTTTCGGTTCCATTTTAGTATAGAAAATGGCGGAAAATAACTTGTACGAGGTGTTAGGTGTCGGAAGAACTGCATCAACTACAGAAATTAGAAAGGTTTGTTTGTATTCTTATTCTTGAAATTAGATTCTCTACGTTTTCGCCGTTGAGTAGTATTATTTTAAATACTGTTTACTACTTAATTAGCATGGGAACAATGAGTGTAAATGCTATAAAAATTACCGCTGTGCATGTGTGCGGTGGTTCTATTGTCGTTGACATTGTGTAATAAGCGCAAAAAAATGAAATCATACATGTATCTCACTATAATTTATTATCTATTGAATCTTGCGAGTGTTCGAGTTTCATTCATTTTCGTAAGTTCATTTGTTGCAATTTTTAATTGTTCACGTTTATAAAAATTATCCTATAACGTTATGTAATCGGCAAAATTTCTGATCTTTTTATGTTTTGGCGTTAACTAAAATGTGATTTTTATTTCAGGCCTATCGGAAATTGGCAAAAGAATTTCATCCTGATAAAAATCCGGAGTCTGGAGAAAAGGTTTTCTATTGTCTTTTTATAGAATTAAGCCTAGTTTGCATTGCTAGCGGAAGAAAGGTTTTTTTGTCTCAAAGCATGAAGGAAATGTGACCAAATAAAATCTCCAGAATAGAACGAGATTCCTGCTAAAATGATCGTTTTTTCCGTGCAATCTAAAGGTTTTGTTTCAATGAATTTTTTATCTTTGCGATAACCATGTTCATTTTCCATTCAGTTCAAGGAGATTTCCTATGCTTATGAAGTGTTGACTGATCCTCACAAACGTGAAGTATATGATAAATATGGACATAAAGGTTTACAAGAAGGACATGATTGTAAGATTTTTCCGTCAAATGATTTCTTTATACCATTGTAATGTAACTTAGTGTACCTAGCTCTGGTTGTATTCTTGGGTCACTATTTTCAATTTAATTTTTATGCTCTACAGTCAGCATGTAACATGCATAATATCAAATACACAGGATACACAAATAAGGCACATACGGGTCACTCCTGATGCAATAAACATTGATCGTAGAATTTAGTGGGAAGAAACATTAACATGTGTCCTAAAAAACTTCAACAAGGGGTTTGAATGAAAAGTTTAGCAAACTCGTGTAAAGATGGTCTCTACCTTGTTAAATTTTGTATGGTAGATTAAACCGAACTAAGAGCCCTAGGATGAGATTGATAAATTATTTTATCACATATTAAAATCATTAATTACAATTTGATATTTTGTGATCAAATTTGTTACCACTCGGACCATCCACGAAAGACATTTTTTATGGAATTTTTACTCTCTCTCTCTCTCCTCATCTCAGCTATTACATAATCCTCTTTTTGGACGTCTAGATTCCAATGGGATGGGTGATGGTTTAGTAATGGCTTGTGGTCATTTACTAGAAAATATTGAACACCCTTGCTATTTAGCATTCAATTCAATTCCTTACCCTGCAGTCAGCATGTAGTATGCCATGTGGCAGGGAGCAAAGTGCCAGAGTTTTAATGGGAATTAAAAGAGTATACGGTTATGATAGGTTGGGCATTCTAAACTGTACTTTTAATTCAAATATTATTTAGGTCTTCTGATGCTTAACTACTTGCCGATTGTAAGGTATTTATCTGTCTTGGGGATATGATATTCTGTTAATTAACTTAATTAGAAGAAATATAAAAATTAGGGCTCCGAATATTCTCCCAAATAGGCTATGTCCATAATCTACCAAGCCATCCTCCCTCAATATATGATGTTATTTATGGATAAACCCTTAACTCTAGCAGAAGCTATTTAGTTGAATACAAAGCACTTTAGAAACTCAAATACGAAATAATTATTATAAATTGTGTATTTTCATCTTTTCGTTGCATTTTATACTTAGTAATATTAGGAGAACTCTGATTGCTGAGCCCTCCTGGACACTTGAACATTGGAAATTGTGGCATGCATGCGCAATACCACTCAATCGAAAAAAATTCGTGCACAACTGAGCAGATCTCAGGTGCACTCTGTTGAGCATGATGCATGGCCCAAGTGCTCAATTGTCCAGGAGTACTCGGCTATCCGAGTATTGATAAATTTGGTTTTTATTTCCCAAGGAATACAAGCAGTGCACGTTTTAAAATTGGTGTTCATAAGGTGCATGTATGACTATCAAATTAACATTGCAAACAACTTTATTTTTTCAGCATCATCGGCAGAGGATCTTTTCTCGCATCTTTTTGGAGGCTTCGGGGGCGGATTATTTGGTGGCATGGGTATGCACGGAGGTGGTCGACGCAGGAAGCAAAAAGGAGAAGACACAACCCATCAACTTAGGTGGCTTTTTATCTCTAATTGTGTTTGAAGAAGTCTAGGTTACATGATATTTACGTGTATTGACATGTGTATTGCATTGCTAGGATAACGTTAGAAGATTCTTACAATGGAAAAACGTCAAAATTGCAATTATCAAAAAATATTATTTGTAAATCTTGCGATGGGTAAGTGCATAAAGTCTTATCAAGCTTTAAATTCTTGTAAATTTGCCTGAAGCTAAACTTGCTGTTATCTTCATTTAGCCAAGGAGGAAAGGCTGATGCTAAACGGCAGTGTGGTGTTTGTCAAGGGAGTGGAATGAAAACATCTCTTCGACAGATTGGCCCTGGTATGATCCAACACGTGCAATCTGTTTGTCCAGAATGCGCCGGAGAAGGTATATATATCCAATATCAGTCTTTCGTGACGTTGTATGCATTGGTTTTTAATAAATGTCTAATTTTTTGCTGTATTAGGAGAGATCATCAATGAGCGCGATCGCTGCAAGACCTGCAAAGGCAAAAAAGTGGTTAACGAAATCAAGGTATTGGAAGTTGCCGTCGATAGGGGAATGAAGGATGGCAAAAAGATAGTTTTCCGAGGGGAAGGCGATCAAGCAGTAAGTTAATTTTTTGGCTTTCATTCGAGGTTGTTGACACAAACTTGGTATGTTTGTTCAATTGCAACATAACTGAACTTTAATTTTAGGAAGGAATGCTTTCAAATTTCTATTAAATCATTCATTCGAGATAGGTTTTACCTGGTGTAGGCTTGTGTTGAGTAAAACAAAAATTACTGGGTTGGTAAAACCCAGTAATTTTTGGGATTCCCTATCAATATCTTGCATTTATCCCTATATCGACAGCATTGATTGATGCGGAAAATGGGAAATGTAATCTAGCGACATGCACGTGAGATTTTCCTGATTCGTGATTGGTTGGGAAACTGAAATAAATTTCCTGAATAGAATATTATTCCGGCAAGAAATTGCCTCGGGTGTGGCCGGCTTTACTCAAGGTAATGTGAGGATACAGCTATTAGTTTACACTGTAATGCTGATAGTACATGCATATGGGCTCTGATCACATTCTTTATGCTTTTATGGCTAAGGTTCTGCATAAGATTCTCCAAACTCCATAAAATTTATTCCGCTATTTTCATTCCAGCCTCCATCTGACATTTGCGGTGATCGCAGCCCAAGCTGCGACAGAAAAGCGGACAAGGGCATGCAGCGTAAAATGAGCGCCTCTAGTCTCCCAACGAGTCACAAGGTATGCTCATCCATCTGCGTTCTGGTTTACTGTCCTAATATGCCGATGCCTCATGCCATTCAGGTTAAAAAGTCTCATCACCATTATTTCAGGTTAAAAAGTTGCGAGGTTGGCGGCGCAAATCAGAGCCATGCGACCTGTTGTCCAGTCAGGAGTCGCTCAGCCGCGATGCCAGTTTTGAGCTATCCCCAGCCAAGAATAAGGGTTCGTGCCCAGGCACTCCGGGGCCTCTCACCAGAAGTTGCAGCCAGGCCAGCGACACGAGCATCGAGGATGCAAGGCGGCTGTCCGAGGCTGTCGTGGAGGAAACGACCGACACAGAGAATGAGGACAGGCTGAAGGACAGCGGTCACTACAATGGCGACAGCAGTAGTAGGGAGAGCCAGGAACTGTCCGACGAGTACGTCACCTTCTTTTTTGCCCAGCAGCACTTACGGACTGCTGGGCGCGCAAGGCAGAATTCAGACGCTCACATTTATGATGTCCCCTGTGCCCACCACAGTGCCAAAGGCGGTTGCGCCACCGCCCCTGCCCAAGTGCCGCGCTACGACAATCTCTTCAACGTCTGGGCACAGACGTGTTCGAACCGCTTGGTCAAGCGCGTCCAGTCCTTCAATAGCAGCAGCTGCGGCAGCGACTGCTGTTCCTGCTCGCATCCCAGCCGCCCGGATGTTCTAGACCTGCTTGGCAGTCCACAGCTGCCTGACGGATCAGACGCAACCAGCAGCCCGACGACTCCCGCTGTTTGGCTCAAGCAGCAGCAGGGACACCTGGCCGAAGGGTCCATCAAGGCTGGTTCACTCCCCCGCAGCTTCCAGTTGAACCAAGACTCGCCAGATTCCAGTTCCATTGGATCCCCACAAGGTATTGTACACATCTTATCAATCCTATCCACTTCCTCTACAGAAGCAATTTCCCATATTATATCTGATTAAATATCTGGCAGACGAAAAGCCACAACCAGAATAGCTGACCGGGGTTGAACTCGTTGAACTATTTTATCTGATAAATACATTGGGGATGATAAAACAAAATCATTAAAAAATACTTAAAAAAAGAGCTGATGAACTTGGCAAACCTGGATTTTTACATTCAAAAATATACTTCAGTTTGTGATGGTTGTTAGCCTATCACATTACTTTTAAATGAAATGAAGTCGAGTCATCTTTAAGTATGAGTCAGTAATGATTGTGTAACAAAAGTAGGTCAAGTGCTATCCAGTAGTTGAATTTTGCATTTAAAAACATCAGGAATAACCGTCACAAATATTGATCGGAGCACCATGATGTTGCAGTCGCCTAGGTTTTACAGAATTGGTCATTTTCTATTGCTTTCACATGATGAAGTTCTATTTCAACAACAGAACTTTCCCCGGCAATATTGTTGAGGTTGTTACCCAAGTTTAGGCTTTCATCATGTTGTTGTAAACATGTTGATGCATAGTCGTAACTAGGTAGCATCGAGCGCTGGTGAAGTGCTAACCTACAGTTCGGGCTTACATTCATTAGAACATTAGAGTTTAATGAATGTAAGCCCACTTGAGATAGGGTTAACAGGGTGGCAAACAAATCCTAAAAATGTACCAATAATTCCTAAAAAAAGTCCTAAATACGTTCTGAATAATCGAATAATTGTTGTAAAAATGATGCTTCAAAAGTTGAAGTTACCCCAATTAGGATGACTGCTAAATGCTCTGCAAGACGTATGAAGAAGGCCAGACAAAAATTCTAGCTATTTATAGGGATGCAGATAAGCAAATAATTGTGCATTTTATGATAAAAGCATGATTTTTGGAACAGCATGTTGAATAAATATAAAACTGATTAAGATATTAGGGCATATGTGAACTGGCTCTGGAAGGCCCCTGGCCCCCATGTAAGGGGGATGGGAGCCTTTTTCGAAAATTTAAATATGGACCCCAATTTTTTTGCAGATTACGAATCTGCTCTAAAACACAGTAAATTTTGTCTTAATTTTGGCATAAATGCGAATTAAAAATAAAATTCTATGTACATTTAAAAAAGTTCTAAAGTTTAATCTAAAAAAGTCCTAAAGTTTAATCTAAAAAAGTCCTAAAATTTAATATAAAAGTCCTAAATATTGAATCTGAAAAAGATCTGAAAGAATCTGAAAAAGTGATGGCTGCACCATCACAAGTGCGCAATTACAGATAAAATCATTTTTAAGCTTAAATGTGATCATTTTCATAACATATGCGCATTGTCTGTAAGGTTTTTGTAGATTGCATTATCAAGGAATGATTCAATAGATAAATTTGAATTACGTCTATTAATCCAGATACAATGTTCCATTCTAACTTCCAAACATTTTCGTCTTTTAGGTAGCCTTACGAGTCCAGTGTCACCTGCTTCCTGCAGCACGGATGGCCTTTCGACGTTCAAGTTACGCCGCCTGGCAGACCGCCCGTTCACCATCGCTTCGGACAAGCCATCTCAGTCGGATCTCAATCTGGACGACTTCGAGCGCTACATCGAAGACTCGCCGACTAAGCAGCCGAACTACCGTTTCCCCGTGGGAGAGTGCAGCGGCGACGACTACGCAACCACGGACACAGCTGCCGAGAGCACAGAGGATCTGACGGCGGTGCATCCAGAGCACCGTATCTACCGGCCTTCGCTGTCCCGTTCCTCCCTACGTTCCCTCATTGCCAGTGTGGGATCAAGGTTGGTGGGGGGATCTAAGGGAGGCGGTGGAAGTGTCAAGGAGTCCAGCTATTGCTCATGCTCAAGCGTCAACACTGATGGCGGCGGTGATGACAAGGAGGCCAGCGTTCGGGAAAAGGTAGCTAGCCGTCTGCTAGTGTCGGTCACCCATGCGTACTCCCGCATGATGCGCCATGGTTCCCGCAGCCACCTGAAGAGTGAGCCTGGTGCGTCACCACCGATCCACAAGCAGGGCAGCCCTGCCATCGGGGCCCGCATGGCGCTTCCAGTACCAAATCCTGAGCCGAGTCCACGGCGGGGGCGGAAGTTGCGGCCGGATAGCGTATTCTCACTGGCCTCCACCTGGACATCGTCTTCCCGGCAAGCCTCTCAGCCGGCGACACTTGTGTCCATGCGGGACGTGTTGGGCGACGTTACGGACGACAGCGAGGACGGCAGCCCGGAAGTTGGCGGTGGGGGCAGCGACGCTTCGGCAGACAGCTACTACGAGCGATCTTTCGAAGCCATCGAGAGTTTCCTGGAGAACGAGATGTTCCGGGATAGCGCAATTTATAGCGACTCTGAGGATGCCGGTGCTGCTGTGGACGAGCAGCCTGTGCAAGAAAAGACCGAAGAGACGCTGGAGGAAGAAGCTGATGAGGAATCGGTGCTCCGCAGGGTAAGAGGTTTGAGTATCCTGGAAAAAGTTCGTCACCTGGAGCAGTGCGCACATTACAATCGCAAGGACTCGAGCTGCGACGTGGAGAATCTGAAACCGATCAAAGAGCGCTTCCGCGACTTAGAGCTGTGGCGAGCCGGCAGCACCGTTGTAAGGGATGATGAATCAGGGCCTCCACCCGCGTCAGAAGGGCCAGCAAGCCCATCGGGAACTTCACCCTCGGGCCAGGAGCCATCCATCGCCAAAGGCTGGGTGCGTCACGTGGTGGACAAGTTTCAGAGCGACTGCTAACTGAGCGCCGCTCTGGTTGATGAATGTACTTAGTGCGCGGGAGCACGTTGGTGACCGCAACTTTCGGGAGCAGCCAAAGTTCAGTTATTGAGTCTTTGGGCCAGACAAAACAACTCCCTCGCTGTGCTTTTTTTTGCATGTTGAGTAAAGTCCCATTTCCAGACTGATTTTCGAGTTGGAGGTATTTTTTTTAAATTTCAGAATTCTTGCTCATGTTGAGAAGTAGTTAAACACTTCTCAAGAGCTCCTTACTTTTTTTAGCACTAATTTTTTAAAGTCTCCACGAATAATTATTTAATTATTTTGTTCTGAATCAATCCAATACTCGTGAAAAAAGAGCACAGAAAGCATGTTTTTTTGTCCGGCCCTTAACTTCCAGTATGTATTTATTGATAAGTGCTTGCTTGTTATTCTAGAGAATGCCAATCATATAATTCTTTTTATAGGCCACCGATGAAACCATTGATGAAAATGTGTTTTTTTTTAAAGATATAACTATAAAAAAGCGATAGGGTGGCGTGTAATTATTAGAGGTAAAATGTTTTGATACGTTTGATCAACGAATAATTTATTATAGGCTAGTTAGCATTTGGCGAACATTGGCGGATTGATGTTCGCACACAGTCACTGGTTGAAACCTCACCGAAGTCCATTGCAAACGAATGGGAATGTTAATATATTTTTTTAAAAGCTGGTCGGACATGCAAAGGCTCAACTGGACAGGGTTAAAATAGCACACACAGAAGCGAGCGCACATAAAGCGGCCCAGATCATCCTTCATATCTGGTGATCAAGCGATTCAAAATAGCAGAACTTGGTAGTAAATTTCTCTTATTTCCGAAAATTGGCAAAAGCATATCTTTGGCAGTCGTGAAACAGGTGCCTTCTTCAAAGAGAAAGAAGTTGCATGGAACCGGTAGTTTGACAGAGACATATTACTGTTTGTAAAGTCTGGTCGGCTACCAGATTCCAATACATTTTCATCACTATATTCACTTCACGCCAGTCACTGTTACCTTTTCACACCAGCCACCTGGGGACAAACTATTTTCGAACACGTTAATTTGTAAAAATTCATTTAATAAATAAAGATGCAACGACATCTGGTGCAGTACCAGCAAGTGCTTCGTGTGAAAGGGTCAGTAGGCCTATTGCAAAAAGAATTCAAAGTTTGCCTTTAATTGAATCCCCACTCTACTAGTAAGTACAAATAGCTGTATAAATTAATATCTTCTCAAAGGATGCTGGCATGCCTGTGCCAGATAGGGTTTTAGACGTCACACAGGCAGTTTGCAAACACAAATTGCTCACCGATACCATATTGCTCAAACTGCACAGCCATCTCATTTTGCCAATGACTATCAGGTACATTTTGCATTAACAATAGCTGCACATCAATCCCACATAAAACGTGACTTATTTTCAGTCTTGTTAATTAAGAGGGTTGCATACCAGAATAAGCCTTTTTCTGAATTATTTGTTTAATTTAAGTTTGGAAACTATTAGTATCAAATGGAATGTACGAGGACCTAGCATAAATATTCTATTATTTGTTTATGTATATGCATATTGCATTTCATGGAAATATGCACGTAAAGTTTATAATTGAAGAAAGTATGGTTTTTAGAAAAAAAAGGCTTATTCTGGTATGCAACCTTCTTAAAGGATACTTTGCCAGCTACTATGAGCTTCCCATTGCAACACTTACAGCAAGTGCCTGCATTCTCCAAAATATTTTCGTGGATACATGTATTAGAGTACCAGTAATTTTAAAGTATTTATTCCAAAAATTGATAAGCATTATACTGTGGAAGAGGAGTATTATAAATTCATCTTCATTTGAATAAAAAAGCTGTTTTTTGAAAAATGTTTGGACATTCTGAAAACATGTAATAAACATATTCCAAAAATGCCACGATATGCAGGTAAACATCGATGGGAAGTCATAGTTAAGGTTGAGTAGCCCAAGTTTGTTAAAGAATAATAAATTCGTCCATCATACATGAAGATTCCTGTTTTTCCATTCCCAAAGCCCTAGTATTCCCCGACTTTCAACCTATTCGGCCATCTTCCAAAGACCGTTGCATTTGTCCAAAGTTTCCTATCTCTGCTGTTGATAAAAATGGCATGCGATCTCAATCACATGTATTCCAAAACCTCGTCCAAGTGCAATTCAATCGCCTTCATTTCGCTCCATGTGCCATCCCAGCTAGTCCTGGGTGCAGCCGCCAGCATTTCGCCGCTGTCAAAACCAGGCGACTAGGGTCCTTGCAGCTCTAATCCTAACTGTCATTTTTGTACGTTTCTTACAGTCTTAACCGGACGAACGGTGACTTCTTGTAACATATTGTGTAACTTACTATTGGTGCAAAATCATTTTACTAATAAAATGTTTTAAGTACTATAGCAATAATACAAGCAAAAGATGTGGAATTATTTTAAAATTAATCGCGGACTATTTTTTTTCAGTTAATTGCTATTCTTTTTATTAGTCTCTCCTGTCTGCGAAGTCACAGTACCTTGAAAGAACATGTCTAAAAATGTTGGTTACCTTTCTTGTGACAATCTTCGACCTTGATCCAAAGTCTACATTGATGCATGTTGAAGAGCTCTGAAGTCTCATCAAGGCATTTTGCAGTGTTCTCTCTGCAGAGAAGATGGTTGCCGGCACATTTATGTCGAAGACGCTTAATATCAACCCGGAGCACTTATTTGGTAGCGACAATCAGAAGAATCACATTCTTTATTACCCATCGTTGTTTGTTTCAACCTGTCTAATCACAAAAGCTCTGAAAAGGAAATTTTTGATCAAATGAATATATGTTTTTTCCTGAAAATGGTAGCATCTACTTAAATGTAAGGGTAAAAACATGCAGGAGCATGGATAATATCATGGATAAGAGGATGGAGAATAGTATGGAAACAGGCCTGCACTATGTGCGGGTGCATTGACTAATCACAGGTATGTTTCCTTGCTATTCTCCATCCTCTTATCTATGATATTATCTATGCTTCAGCATGTTTTTAAATTTATGGAATCAAGGTAGCAAACTGCGAAGATCAGTGGTGTAGCGAGGGGGGTGGAGGGGGGATCAGCTCCCGGCGCCCAAAAACTACACGGGGGAACTGAACTGACTCTGAACTGCATATTTTGC
>JAQGCC010005748.1:0-11103 GCA_034698905.1 Xestoiulus laeticollis
ATAAATGTGTCACCCTGCGTTTAGATAGGCTTAAGTGCATTGCCAAACCTAGCAGACGGTTATTGTTTTCGGCACCTTCACATAGGTGGCGCCATAAGGATAATTGGCGCTTTTGTCTCCGTGTGTCGGGACGATTTTCGGAATATTCAGTGATTAAACATAGCCTCGGGCTAATCGCCGTATTCGCCGATTTCGCGATTTATCTTCCACACTTTATGTATTTTGAACAGGTTCGCGAATGATTTGGGCTAACGTACCGTCCACACATCGAAATCGTGGTCGCTCGGCGGGAGTGTGGCCACACCATTATATGACAAGTGACTTTCACTGCCAATTAGCACATAATTTGCATAACATAATTAAATTCCACATACAAATTAGGAAATAGCAATGTGTGGGCAAAAATCTCAACATACATGTACATGTATATATGTTGAGATACTAGGTGTTGAGTACAGCTGCAGTGTATGGTCAGCAATCAGCCTTAAGAGTCATATTCGACTTAACTCGTAGTGAGAAGCCAAACACAAGTACACAGCATGCATGCCTACCCATTATTATACATGTGCAATTAGTTAATGCTAATTATAGTTTGTTGTTGTTAGAACAGTCATTTGTGCCAAAATACCGAATATCACAAGCTCGGCCAGCCCTCGATCTCACGCTTATAATATATACATGTACATATACATGTATGTCAAGTACGAACTAACATAGTTTAACCTGGTGAAAATTTGTTACCTTGAATGTATCTACATGCATATAATGTGCTAACAAAAAATCTTTAAAAAATACCAACTTGGTGCAATAAAAATCGCTGATCGTGGGACAATTTAATTTTGTGAACACATTTTTATTCCTGTCCAATCGCATAGGGTGCATTTATGTTAAAGTATGTGGGCGTGTAGGAAGGTAAGTAGTGTAACATCTTCAGAGTAGGGTTGAATAAAGATAATCCTTTTGAATGCACGAAATAAACTTTAATTAACTTATAAAATTTACAAGCGTTGAGATAGCGTGTCACTGCAATAGAGAAAGACATTGAAAAGACACTCTGGTAGTGACGCCACCACTAGGGAACATCACCTAACGAAAATGTGGCCACTAGATGGCGTTACAAAGCATACCTTACAGTCGCCCCCAGTTAATGGAGTGACCAAAACGAAAAAAAAGGGAACGAAATTAACTCTTAAGTAAGGTATTAAGCAAACGAAACGAAATCATTAAAACGAACAGGCGGCTTGCAGTTACGGCGAGGTCGATTAGCGACAGAAGACCGATGTCATCGGCAGACGGAACATCGTTGTCCACGGGAAGGGCATCGGTAAGTGGAGGCAGATCGGTAGAAACATCTGGTTGAAGAAGCGTGTCACCAGGGTCGTCGAGATTTGGGCGTCCAGTTTGTTCACGTAACGATTGAATGTGAACTACTTTGGTTTTACCGGGTTTCGTTGTGTGTGCCACACGGTAGCAAACATTGCCGACACGGTTGACGATACGATACGGTTTGTTGTACTGTGGTGTCAGTTTGTTGTAGGACGGTTGTGGCCATTCGTGCCACATGATGGCACCAGGAGAAAAGAATTTCTCGGCGCGATGTTCGTCGAAACGCAGTTTGTTTTCGGCGTGTTTACGTATGATGTTGTCGTTAGGCAAGTGGCGTGCATCGGTCAGCGTATCGATTTGACTAGAACGGCTGATATCATCGAGAATGGTACCAAGTCGTAACTTGTTAAGCGGCAAGCGAGGATTGTATCCATGAAGCAGATAAAATGGGAGAACTTGCTGGAGCTGTTTGTCGTAGTGTTGATGGCAAGCAACGCGTTCGGAAGCAAGGTATCCCATTCCATAGGATTATCATGGCCAAGCTTGTTGAGGGTGGCAATGATCGTTTGGTTGGTACGTTCCACCAAACCGTTCGATTGCGGCGTGTACGGAGGGGTTAGCGCATGAGAAATGCCATATTTTTCAATGGTATTGGCAAATTTCTTACTCGTGAAGGCGGCACCATTATCGGAAATGTACGTGAGCGGTAAGCCAAAACGTTTAATAATGAAGCGTTCCAAGGTGTGGATCACACCATCCGTTCCCGTATTGGTTGAGGGTGATGCGAGTACATAACGGGTGGCGTGGCAAATATGGACAATGAGATATTTGTTGCCGGCGAAAGACGTAGAAAGCATCAAGTGATCAGCGGAAATCACCTCGAAGGGGATGGTCTGCAGATGACGTTCGCCTAATAAGCCAAGGGCTGGTGAAGTGCGGCGGTTGATTTGTTGGCATTTTGTGCATCCTCGAACGTAGAGGTTGGTGTCTTTGCGAGCACTACACCACCAATAGCGTGCACGTATGCGGCTTAAAGTTTTGCGGGCATCGAAGTGTCCAGCATCGTCATGGCATAACTTGAGAACAGATGAGCGAAAGGAATGAGAAATCACAATACGTTTGACAATTGTTTCGTTGTACGTGTCCTGACGGATAAGAATGACGTTGTCGAGAGCATAAGCCTGATGGATTTGACGAATGTGCAGCGAAGAAGGCTCGGATTTGAGCTTTGCGAGGATCTGTTGACAGAAAGGGTTGGCTTGTTGCACCAGATTTAGACGTGAGTCTTGCGATGTGACAATTGTAAGGCAAGTTGTATCCGGATAGCGAGACAGATGATCGACAACTTGGTTGCTTTTGCCAGGGCGATGGATTGCTGTGTAGTCGAAAGGCAAAAGATCTACAGCGTAGCGGGCAAATTTGCGATTGAGTTTGGCCTTGTTGAGAACATAAGCGGTGATAAAGTTGTTGGTGATCAATGTAAAGACATAGCCAACAAGATACAGATGAAACTTTACGGTTAAGGCCCAATCAACGGCAGTCACTTCCAATTCGTTTGAGTGATAACGTTGTTCGGCATCGTGTAAACCACGACTTGCGTATTCGATAATGCGGCGTTCACCATCGTGAGTTTGGGACAAGCACGCCCCCAGTCCGGAATAGGATGCATCCGTTTCGACGAACGTTAGTGCACCTTGACGGAAGAATGCGAGAATCGGTGGTAAAGTTAGCGCTTCCTTTAGGCGAGAAAAGGCATCTTGGTGAGCAGCATCAAGCGAAACAGGTTGCGTGGAGCGTACAGAATTGACAAACTTGCATTGCTTGCGTAGCAGCAAGTTGAGCGGAGCAGTAATCTTGGCAAAACCATCAATGTGTTCCCTCATCGTGTTGGCGAATCCAAGAAAACTTCGTACTTAATGTACGGTGTGAAGCGTTTTGTAATTGTCGACAGCGGCAATGCGATTCGGATCGGGTGTTTCGACGAATTTGGTTAGAATGCGTCCTAGAATGTGGATCATGCGTTGGGCAAACTTGCATTTGGTGAGAGATTGTTTTAATCCACATTGTCGGGTAGCCTCAAAAAAGTTGCGCAAAAACGTGAGATGTTCGGCGAAGTCGTTGTGACCTGCACCGAGGTCATCATAGTATTTGGCGAGTCCCAAGGGTATGAGATGTGCATAAGCGATGTCGAGAGCACGAGCGAGTGTTAAGGGTGAGTTGGTCAGACCAAAGATCACACGAGTAAATTTGATGTGTTGATCCGGCGTAATGGCTGCTGTCTTGTGAACATCTTCCTCCTTTATGCGAATGTTCAGGAAGGCACGACGGATGTCCACGGGAGTCTTGTATCGTTTCCCAGCAAGTTGTTGAATCATGTTGTCCATGTGGTCTATGGGAAATGAATCTTTGATAGTGATTCGGTTGATTGTGCGAGAATAATCAATCACTAGGCGACGTGGCGTTGATTCATGGAATGGCTGGTCAACAACGAAGCAAGGTGCAACGTAGGGCGAGTTGGAGCGGCGACAAATTCCTTTTTCCATCCATTCATCGACTTGATTACGGATAAAAAGTCGATCGGGTTCCGTTACAAGGTACGGTTTACACTTGATTGGCATGTCATTGGTGAGGTTAATCTCCATTTTAAAATTCGGGAAGAGTCTAATTTAATCTTTGGCGTCCACGAAGATGTCAGGAAACTCATCGATTAAGGCGTTGAGGTCTTGCGATTGCTCAACTGTTAAGTCTACATCGGATGGCGTAGCATTGTCCGATGAATGAGTCGAATCAGCGGTGCGAAGTGGAGCGGAATGTCAACGAAAGGTTGACAAGGTTCGGGGCGTTGTCTACAATTTTTACGCAGGAAAATTCCTTGGTCACGGTAGGTGTCATGATGCACACAGCACCGTTCGGTTCGTGGATGATCCGGGCTTGGACCTCGTACTGCTAATCTCTACCAAGAAGCATCGCAACAGGCAAAGGATCGGCAATGGCGATGTGAGGCATAATATGGTCGATTCGTCCAAGTTGAATTCGGGCGGTGAACCAACCTGAAGGCGTGATTTGACCTCCGGCGACTTGGAAGTCGTTACCCTGCCATGGGTAAATTGTAGCGGATGCGGGAACCAATGATTTGCGTATCACGGTTATGTGGGAGCCAGAGTCTGGAAGAGTGTCAATCACGGTTTGTCCAGCAATTGTGACTTGTACGAGAGACAGCGATGGCTGTGCGGGCGTCATACACATAATTGCTGGTGCGGGCGGAGTAGCTTTTGGCATTGGTGGTGGTTTTGTTGGCGTAGGTTGAGTAGGCTTGAAGACTTCACCTGTTCCGGATAATTGTGTACGCAAAGGCTTTTTACTGGGTGGCGCTGGTTTGGGGCAATCATACGAAACATGTCCTGTTTTGCGGCAGCGATAAAAAATCATATCAGTAGCTTTATTCTTGGCCAGAATGTCGGTGTTATGTTTGGCGACTTTGTCCTTGCGGTTATCTTTCTTTACGTCACGGCAGTAATCTTTGTGATCATCTTTGCGTTGATCGTCAGTCTTCGATTCTTGCGGCTTCACAGTACGGAATTGATCGATCAAATGTGCTCAATCAACCATCTCAGAAATGGTGAGACACGGTGGCGTTGCGAGAGACATAGCACTGACACGATCAGGGATGTCTTGAATGATCATCGTTACCTTGTCCGTTTTGCGTAACGGGAAAGAAGATTTTTGAAGCATCATATGCTTCTTGGTGATGTAAGCGGCGATGCTTTCGTAAGCGGTTAGCTTACGAGTCGAATTGTATGCGATGAACTGAGCGGGGTTCATTTGCTGAGCGAAGCGTTTGCAAATGGCATACTTCCATGCAGTCCATGAAGAAATTAATTGTCCGTCGACGCTGTGCCAATGGCGTGCTTCATCAGTTAGGCGGGTTGAAGCATTGAGAAGCGTGAGTTCGGGAGACCATTTGGTGTTGTATGTGTTCCGCGACATGCGTATTTTTAACTCTTTTTAATCATAGTCATATATATTTATCAATATAGTTCAAATTATTATTCATATCTACATAATTTATATTTACCTTATTTTGTCTTCTTTGCTTGTGTCCTGCCGAATAACCTAAAAAGAAATGTAAAGAAATTATGTTAAGCTGATTGAGACTATCTTACCTCCCCTTTTCCAATTTGTTTACCTTCAATCGAATCGGTCTATTCCGTCCAGGTGGCGTTGTCCATTGTTTACCTTTGACCTGGATGGCCCCTTTTGTAGTCATGCTTGTCATGGGCGTTGGCCAGGATGGACGTTCATTATCCTGGTCCTGAAAATAAATAAATTAATTAATTATTTAATTTTCGCTTCCGCTTTAATTTCTACAAACATCAACATTGGTAGCAGAGCATGGTTCGTGGCAGATTTATTGAACCATGCATCTACGGAAAGATGGAATAATATGCAGTAAAAACTGAAAAGTGAGTGTTTGGGCGAGTAATACAACATTTATTCGGGTCAACAAAAAAAATTTACTGTAAGCGAACATTTATTAATTAACTCTACTCGCTTACGCGGATGAAATGGCCGCCATCATAAAGATCATCGTCCTCGCGACGAGACCCGCCCGTAGTGCGATTTGATACGCGGCCATATTTAACTTTTGTTTCCGGGACCTGCCCGTAGCCTTTTTTTTCGTGTCCTGCTCGCCGTCGATAGGCTGGAGCACCCGCTCGCCTTTTCCCGACGGGACCCGCCCATCAACTCTTTGGCTTCGCAAAGCGAACGCCGCTAAAATTTATGCGGCCCGCCTGCTACAATTTGCTATCGAGCAACCGCTCGCAATCGACGGGACACGTCCATCACCCTTTTTGTTTTCGTGGCCCGACCGCCATCAAAATTATACGGCCCGTCCGCCACCCATACAGGCTGAAGCAACCGCTCGTTCAAGATGGGACCCGCCCGTCTACATAAAATTTCGCGGCACGCCCGCCTCTTGTTTTCTCGAGGAGGCCCGCCCGCCGCTTGAACTTTTTCGACGAGCAGCCCGCCAATACCAACAAATTTAGCGGCCCAGCTCGCCATCAAATAAAAGCGAACGGATCGACGCTCCTCTCGACGCGGCTAAATCGCCGCTATTTTCTGGCATCAAACAAATAGGCGGCACACATAACGCGGACATTATTTACGTGTTTCATTCAAAATTATTGCTGACAAAGGCGCGCCCATCGCCTTTAATTTTGAAATTTTTGTGGCGCGAATAATAAAATTAAAACAAAAACGCGCCCCATCATTTTTGCCGCGAAATAAATTGATTTTGACAAGTGTTATAGTTATATTTGTTAGAGTATTTTATTGATATATATTTACACAACAGATATTTATTTACACATAGTTATATTTACACTTTAATATTACGGTTTTTGTGTTTTTAGTTTAAATGAACTTCTTGAATTTTTTGTTTAAGAAAAGTAGGGGTTAAGAGTTGATTAACTTGTGAAAATTCAGAGTGCCTTTCCCCCTCAGTTCCCAAAACTTTCGAGAAATTTTTCTAAATAATCTTTGAATCAAATTAAGTAGTTTTGGCAGTCTTCCCTCCAGAAACGATGGAGAAACTACCTGCCGCCGTGGAACTTGAAAAATTCCACGTAACCAAACTTGACGGCACGAACTATGCTACTTGGAGGGAGGAGCTTGAAATGGCTTTAACTAATCAAGCCCTCCTCAAGTATGTGGATGGTTCAGTCACCGCCTTGCCAGCTTCGGCAACTCCGTCCGAAATACAGAGGCGGAGTGACATTTGTCAGGCGGTGACAAGCGCAATATATTTTACCATCGTTCCGGGAATTAGGAAGACCCTCTTCCAGGGTTTCCTTAGAACACAGTGCAAAGAAATTTTAAAGCACATTCAGGAGACCTACGAGCCCAGATCGCATGAACGACGCTGGCAACTACGGTGCCAGTTTGTGTCGCTAAAGATGACACAAACTAAATCCGTAGAAAGCTATATCGCCAGAGTCGAGGCCGTAGCCGGGCAACTGGAGGAGGTGGATCGTAGAGTCCTGGACGAGGATCTCGCTTTCCAAATATTAATGGACTCCCTTCCGAGTTCTCGCTTAAAATCAAGCTAATACACGAGTGGCCTGATAGCGATTCACCCCGTCGAAGGTAAAGTCCGCGTTAACCGCCGAGGCTAACACCATGCGTTTTGCCGCTCAAAACTCAAGTTCTTCTGGAGCGGCACCGACGGGCGAGGTGCTCTATGCAAAAAACAGTAGCAAGGGCCCTGCCCCTCTCCGGCCAGTTGAGGTGCGAATTTGCACTCACTGCAACCGGAGGGGGCATCTAAAAAAAGCGTGTTGGGCCCTGAATGGGAAGCCACCTGAAGCGACCCAAAGTCGACCTGCCGCAGAAAATACAAGGCGCGGCAGGCGACCCAAATCAAAAGGAGCACCTGGCCCGTCGGGGAACCAAAAGGGTTCTTCTTCAACGTATGTTTGGCTCCTTTAGCTGATGACCCTTCCACTTACGAGTGGACATGAGATTCTGGCGCAGGGATAAGTCTTTGCAACGACAGGAAGTGGTACGCTGAGTACCGGGACATAGAGCCCAGGAAAATGAACTCGTACTCAGATAGCTTACTGGTCCAAGGTATGAGGACCGTCATTATGTCGGTCCAGGTCAACGGGAAAACACGTATCCCGTCGTCCGTAATGTTGCATATGCACCCTGCGGCCGAAGGAATCTTATCTCGTCCTCGCAGTTGGGAGAGTCAGCGGACTGCACCTGGGTAGGGAACAAGAATCAAATTTAAATTGGACGAGTAGCCACATAACCCTTGGGCAGGTAGAAAGAATAGGCCCAGGGTCAAACCTCAGTCTTCCGGAGCCGGAGATAACCGAGCCTGGGACGCAGGAGAGGACAGCGTTGACCTCGCCGTATGCAGTGACGAATCTGGTCGAGCCATTGAGGAAAAGGGGAGCCCCTGTAGAGGTCACCACGTACGCGAACATTCGCCATCCCGAGGGGGAGGACATCCCTCCGCCCGAACCAATTTATGAGAATGAGGGAGCCCAAGCCGAGGAAGCAGCCCGCCCATATGTCAACTTGCCAATGCCAACGCCAAAGAAAAGAGCCAGGAGTTTCCGCAAGCCACGCCAACATGTCACCAGCCCGCCATCTCTAGAAGCAATCCAGGAGTACCTGGAGATGGTCGTGGTGCCACCAGAGCAACAGGATGTTGCCAGCACCAGTACGCGATCCATAATATTGTAGAGCATGCCAGCATTTTGTTCACCATTTCGCGCTTTTGTATTTTGCGACTTTATTCACGTTTTACTTTCGAATTAAGTGTTCTAACTTTTGTATTTTGCGACTTTATTCACGTTTTACTTGAGTGCTCTAACGTTTGATTTTATGTATACCCGATTCACATTGTGATAATTATCCTACCATGATTGGAAGAGAACCAGAGCCAAGCAGGCTCATGCTTCACTCTTAAAGGGGTGAGTAATGTTAGGACCCCCAATTAGAAAAAAATTAAAAGAAAAAAAAAACTTACCTGATAAGTAAGGGTAAACTGTGTAGGGTAATCCAATAGGAGTATCCAAATACGGTCAAAGTTGTCAACTGGGGGAATCCGTCCAAGAGGGGGGAGAGAGCACTACGGCATGGGACCACAAAAGGATCATCCCATGCAGATGAAGTTCTATGAGGACTTCACCGAAGAAGTCCCTCACCCCTTCCACCTTAAGGTTGTAAGGGGTGGAGACCCACCGTAGGGCCAGATAGGGGGCCAAGGTGGTGGAGGGGCTCAACACACTAAAAGCTTCCGGGAGCGGGGTCAGTTAGAAAAATGGGTGCTGAGACACCCACCTGCAAACACCCCCCCCCCCCGGAAGAAAAAAGAAGAACCCCGAAGCCAGCACCCACACAAGTCCACCCACCACCAGAGAAAAAGGGAAAACGGACCAAATTTGGTCCTGGAAATGAGATAGTGGAGGGTACCAAGAACCCAGAAAAGTCTGGAACAAGTTAGGAGTTGGGGAGTCGTAGAAGAGTCGGAGAAGATAAGTCCGTAGTCGTGAGGAATGAGCAGATGGAAAGTGAGAGTTGAGCGGAGGCGGTAGCAAAAGGTAGTGGACGGTGGTAGCCGGAGCCAAAAGGAGGAAAGTGGACAGAGGGAAGCCAAGCCAGGCAAGCCGGGATTATAACAGGTGCCAACGGAAAGGAAGTTCGTCCGTCATGGTAGGACACCTAAGTTTTTTAGGGGATTTGTGAGGGGTGAAAACAGTGTAAGTAGGAGTGTAAGGGGGGATGATTAGAAGAGCTCAGGCCATAAGTTCGAGGATTTGAAATTAAAAATGTATTACCTACCTGGACAATCTAGTGGAGTCCCTCAATGAGGTGAAAACCCTCAAAACATTATAGAACTACCTAACAGGGATGCTGACCCGAGGCGCGTCCGGGGATGGCACTACCACGAGCATCCCTGACTACTAAGGAGATCAAGTTTTGTTGACCTAGGACACACCCTTTAAGATAGGAGGTGCGGAGGCAACAATACCTTGCTGGAATGCATAATTATCAGGAAGTTCTACGAAATGTTCGTAGGTTTCAATAGTGTTTATTCAGGCATGACTCAATACGTGCAGTCAGATCCTCGTCTTTAACAAAATTGAAACGTTCAGGCTTTCGAATATCCCTCCCAGATTGTGACTTCTGCACAGTTCCGTATGATGTTGTGTCATCGTCAAACGACGCTCCATCCGAAGGTATCAGCGGAAATTTTGAATTTGGAAAATCGCGTGGCGAGCTTGTACTCGCACAGGGCTCGTCTAAAGTTGGCAGCAGCGATTCTGGAACATCAAACCTGACCTTACGGCGTCGATCTCTGAGAGGTTCAATGCCTCCATCATGAGAGACTCCAGGTCTTGGGCCATCTGATTCGGTGTCGGCATCATCCGTATCTGCGTTTCAGAAGTCAGGATCTTCATTTTGAGAATCCTTTCCATTTTTCACTGGACGACAACGTCTCCGTTGGCGTAGAATAGGTTGGTTCGCGTCATCATCTGGATCTACATTCAGAGGATAGACATGAAAATTACGTTTATTATACACTCCTAGACTAGTATCTCTTAAAGCGTCCCACAACTCATAGGAATTCGGGTTTAATTTCGTATTTTATAAGTCCCATCGCGGCACGCTGCAAGTTTAGCTGAAAAAATTCTTGGCTCTTGAGTAAGACCCTGGCACCAACAGCATACTTGATACCTACAATACCAAAATTGTGTTTTCGTCGACGTTCATCTTGAGCTGCTTCAATAACGCTTCGAGCCTCCAACAAAATGCCTGCTATTTCTTTTAAATGGTCAGTGAAAGTTGTATAAGTGAAGCTCTTGTCATGACAGATCTCATGGAACATGATTAAGTTGCCACATGGCGCTCTTCCGACGCGACCGAACTCAAGAAAAAATGGTGAGTGACCCATGGTCTTATTCACGCCCGAGTTCATTGCCCATCTGATCGAGGCTAGATGCATGTCCACTGAATATTCGCTGCATGTACAAGTAATTCTGTCTGATATAATTTTTAACATCCGTCGGGCATAACAGGTCGAGGAACTTTTTTAACCATTACGCCGAAATATTTTTACATAAGTCGATATTACCTTCCCCCCATTTTGAAAAGAAAACAATCAATGTAAATTTTAAATAATCATTATTTATTGAATTAATTTACATTTACATATTTATAAAAAAAGTTACATGAAAATATTAAGTATGTAATAGACAA
>JAQGCC010005749.1:0-11097 GCA_034698905.1 Xestoiulus laeticollis
TTGTGTTTGTGGGCAAATTTATTTGTGCATTCATGATACCGTATCATGAGGAGCTTGGTGGATACCCAGCTTAAGGAATTGAATTGAATAAGACTTTAACAGAAATTCCATTTTGAAATTATATATCATAACCATTCGCTCATCGGATTCATTTAGAAAACGCAAGGATTCGGTTAGAACGCTTCTGGCAGGAAAGAAATCTGAAACCAAATCGATTAGCAATTATTTTCATAGCCAGCACTCCATCAGAGGTATCAATCCTCGTCCATCTCAGATAACGTCGTGTATGGCCGGCGCTTCGGTTCGTGGCTTTTTCCGTTTTTCCGTTCTGTTTCTCCAGTGGTGAAGTTAGGTGAACTCTTTTGTGTTCCGATTCCCGACGTTGCCCATCAGGTTCTCGCACTGCAGCCATCAGTTGTCATGCCAACCTTGACGGATGGCTGTCAAGCCTTCGCCAAATGTCAGCAATTATTCACTGCATCGCATCTCACACACACGCCATTGCCATTACTATTGCTGATGCCTTCCTTCCATTGCAAGAGCAGTTGTCGACCCCCCCCCCCCACCAACCACCCCTAACACAAAATATACCCAATAAGTCCCTGCCTATTTCTTTGTTTCTCTTTCCCAACCTAAGCCAGTACCACCAACCCTAACCCCCCAACAAAATCCCATTTTGAGCCTGTGAATTACCCCCACCCACCACCATCCTATCCCCATCATGCTGCTTTCCAATCTAGGTCTTAAACCAGGGGGCGCAAGAGTGAATGCGGTTTTCTAGTGTTGAAAAGGAATGCTATCGAAAATCGGGATTTGACCTGATTGACTCGGGGTCAAAGGTTAGGATTCCCCTCTTGCTTTACTAGGTTGTCAATGCATTACACCTCTGGAATTTTGACACTACCAATCCCACTTTATCATCGCCATTGTGGACTAATGCCTTAATTCGGTGCTAATCACATTAAAAGTGGGACATTTTGACTTTTAGGTTTGTAAACTTTAAAAAAAAAATACATCAACGTCTTAATCTGGAGGAATAAATAGGGCGAGACCGAGAGAGTCTGAAATCGCCATTTTGAATTTTCTGAAAATCCGTTAAATCGTGGTTGATCTTTTTGAAGTTTATTTATTGGCTAGACGGATTCATAAACAAACATTAAAGTGCAAATAAATAAATTTGAAGATTTTTCTGCGTTTTTGAGGTTTACTTAGTTGAACATGTCAAATTCAACAAAGCAAAAGAAGCATCATCGAAATCTATAACAGTTTTATTTTGTCTTAAATGTTAGTTCTTGCTGTTAGATTTTTCCATTTATATTATACATGTATACATATACGGTATGTAGGCTATTTGTCTTAAATATATTTCCTAAGATAATACTTTTATAACTCATCTAGCAACCTCAATTTAAATTGTTAAGAAAACTGCAATAGGGGATATTTTAACCTGACAGATTTTTATATCAAAACAGAATTTTTAAGTGTGCTGCTAATTTTCCCATGAATCAAACAAGAATTTATCTGTAACGTTTTGTCCCCAGTCTTGCATGATCACTTTTTTATCACTGACGACCTCTGATGATCACTATAAAATATACTTAAATTCTAGTCTACATGTAACATTATCGTCATGTAGTGATCGCTGTCGTCTTTTTGTCGTCATGATCATGCAAGACTGACGACAGAATGTTTGTTTGACAAATCTTGCATAAACATACATTCTGCCGACAAAACATTATTCGTAGATAGCAAATTATAAAGATTTGTATGAATGATGTTGTGAATGTGGTTTGCAAACTCGAAAAAGACTGATGGCTAGAGCTTTGTGTACAAGCAAGACGGTCAAACTTTACTCCCCTGCTATTATGTTCTCGACGACCATGAAGGTTGCAACTGGTGTTCTTGCTCCGTGACGATTTTGGAACCACTGCGCAGAAGATTGGACAAAAGTTTGAGTAGTGTAGACACACGATTGGTGTCAATTTTTTTCCTCATGCAAGAATGAATAGAAAACATTGTGTGGACCAGGCTTATGACGAGGTTTACTTGTCATTTTGCAGTACATGAAATTTGAATGACTTCTGTCTTCAATTGGATTTCAACTAGGCTGAAATCTGTTGAAATCCATTTCTTGGAAAAACATTAAGTCGCCATTTTGAATCAAAATGGCGGCCGTTTTAAACTAAGCCTTAAATTCCCCCACCCTTTACGGAATATCCTTCAAAATCTTTGATTCTCAGAAATCTTCGTGAAGGTGAATTTGTTTTGGGGAGGGCATGGAAATCGTTTTGTTCTTCTATTTGCCTTGAAATTGCCGACTGATATTACTCACCTGCATGCTTTGGCCTAGTTCTAATGATAAGCCTACATATTTTTTTTTTATTTTATCTGGGTGCGTGATGCGATAGTTTTATTAGCGGTTTGTTAATTACGACGACTCGTAAGTAGTCACTACAAGCTTTCGTCTGGCATTAAGGATGTGCTTTTTTTTTTCTTTTTTATGTTTATTTTTTTTAACTTTATCCTTAATGAAATAATTGCTTCTCTTATATCCGTCCATTCATTGGTTAGTTATAGCTAAATGCAATTGCACGTTTGTAGACAACAAATGCATTGAAACAAAAACAATAGGTTTGTTGTCGTGTATTGCTTTTTTGTGTGGTTTTGTTTAAGTATGTTCCAATGCAAATCACGAGCGACAGAAGTGTGACGTTGCCATACTAAACACATTTGAGATCTACTGTAGTTAACATAAATATACAAAATCAATCAAGTTTGTGTGATGGTTCTCAGCATACAAGAGCACGAATCCCGGCTCAAATCAGCCATAATTTAAATGCCAAATATTTGGGTTCGCAGCACTTTTTGCTTCTGGTCACAAACTTCTTAAGCCGAGTTCACACTGCACCGAAACACAAAATCTAAAACATGAGAAACATGTTGCACATTTGCGTTCACACTGCACTTCAGGTTTTGTGAAACATGAAAAATTCATGTTTCACGAAACATTTAGGCAATCCGGCAAGAGTCGGTCAAGATCAAAGGAAACATGTTTCTTGATAACGGCGCTTCAACCAAGGCCCGGTTGCCATTCCACATACTGTGGTAAACGAGAAAAACGATACTCACGTGCAGAAGGTAAAAAAAACCTTAAAAAAGGTAAAGCATGTTATTGTAAATGATAAATCGTGAAACAGGTATACCATGGCATAAACTTACTTCAGTAAATTTATCTCACACATTGAATCGTGATGGTGATGAAATAGTCAATTCGAACATTTTTGTTTCGGGATTGTTTTTTCTGTGTGAACGGTGTGTTTTAAGACGCGTTCACACCACGAGAAAATAAAAAACAAAACAGTTTCGAAAAACTGTTTCACAAAACACATCTCAAGCCGGGTTCACACTATGCGAAAATAGAAAACATAATACATAAAACACAAGGAAACAAACATCACGTTCAAACCTACCTTTCTGTACACTTTGGCAATCCGGCAAGAGTCGGTCTAGATCAAAGGGAATTTAGGAAACACTTTTTTCACGTGGTTTTACGATAATGGCGCTTCAACCAAGACTTGTCAGCCATTCCACATACTGTGGCAAATGAGAAAAAACTATGCTAGAAAATGGACCTTGGTAAGAGCGCCATGGACTGAAATCACTTCGTCCATCTTTGTTTATGGGAATTTGGATTTGCAGTGTGAATGGTATGTTTCATAAATTTGAAATGCATTTTGTGAAATAGTTTTTTGAAACTTTGTTTTGTATTTCCATATGCCGGATTGCCAAAGTGTTTCATAAAATTTGACAGTCATGTTATGTTTATGAAACAGAAAGGTAGGTGTGAACATGATGTTTTATGTGTTTCTTTGTGTTTTATGTATTATGTTTTCTATTTTCGCATGGTGTGAACGTGGCTTTATAAACTTTTTCAGGAAACAGTTTCCTGAAGTGTTTTCGAAACCCGTTTCTGTGTTTTGGTGCAGTGTGAACCCGGCTGTATGATACAGTGCATGATAATGTGCATGAAACATGTTATGCGAAGTGCCCAGCACTGCACACATCGATGGTTAGCAAATGCATGTTGTGGTATGGCAACTTAGTAGCAAAATGGCATGTTGCTGCATGAGGCAATCCTTTTAATTTGCATGTACTCACCTCATGCACATGCTATGTGGTGAAAAGTAGCCATATCACCACATGATCGCCATCTTGGTAGAGTTAGACCATCACGAGATGTCTTACCCTAACATACTAATGAATCATTACTGTGATAGTAATGTTTCTCAGTATGAGAAAAACCCATAGGGTTTTCTTCCTTGTATTTATCTGACAGGCCATTTGTGGGAAGCTACCATCTGAAGGATTAAGACTGAATGTCTCTAAAGTCGGAATCCATACTAGTCACACGCAGTAATTAAAAATGTACATATATTTGATTATGTACGTTACCTATAGTTACTTTTTATACTTTGTGCTCACTTCCACATATGCATTATGTTTTGTGCTTATTTTCCATTTTATTAATAAAAACAGAAACCTGTTAATTTTATCCTACCATACCTATTGTTAATTTGTAAAGATATCCCTTTTAGGTCTGAACACTTTTAAATTAACTTACCATAAAATAGGTTACTGCAGCAACGTCACGCTAGGTGGTGACACATGTGCGGATAGGTGGCGACACTTGTCCAGAGGGGTGGCAGCACCTTCTAGCAACCTGTAAGCTTTAAAAAACATTTTTTTTCAGCAAGATGATTGTAGAAATATGTGGATATTGAGAAAAAATCCTAAACCAGATTGATAATGGACAAAATCCGCATTACAAAACAGCGCATGCGTGAGTAGGTAGCGTCACGTATTGGCAAATACAAGTTGTAGGGGATAGGAGGTTGCAGTATCAAGCAACGAAGATGGCTCCTTCATTAATATATCAAAAAGTTACTATTTTCAAATTGTGAAAAAATTCACAAAATTATTTCGTACTATTATCTTAAACCTCCCAAAGTTTGATCTTGGTATCATGATTAGATCGCTAGATATTATTATTTAAAGGTTTGTTTCTAATGTGGTTCTGTGTTAAAATCTCATTTCTATCCCCTACAAAGATTGCAACTTCCTACCACAAGGGGGCACTAGTAGTATATGAAACGTCATCTCTGTATCACTTTTTTTTAAAAAAAACCTTTAAAAGTGATAACAGAGATGACTAAAAACAAGATTGCCTCACCAGGAATCACTAAAAGTGACATATTACTACAAAAGAATGATTCAGATGTATAATGTGGGATATGAAATTTAAAAGAATCTAGTTGAAAATGTAATCCTAGAAGCTTAAATAAATAGATGTAGTCTATTAGTCTCTTTTTTTTGAAGTCTTGTTAGAAAAATAATATATTACAGCTGGACTAAAACACTTCTAAAGTTTTCTTTTTAAAGTGATACAGAGATGACGTTTCATATACTACTGGCACTGCACGTAACGCGACCCTTGTCAATTTTGTATTGCTATTGTATTGCAGTGCTAGTCCCTTTGAAATATTCAAATTCAACGTTTTGGAAATTTGGAGCTTAAAGAGTTGACGCCACTTGCCCTCGTTACACCACTGGTGGCCTCCATACATCACAACACCTCTTAACTTATATTGCAAGATTAACACCGCCTGAAGAGCAAAAGAATAACGTTTAAAACTGCGATTTTACAGTCTAGATCTTGAAGAAGGTGAAGACCACCCTCTAGAAAATGTGTTCTAGAAAAACCAGCAGATGCATAACAACCCACCTGGAGAAATACTAGTGTTACTTTGCCACCATCATGTTGGTGGCTGTATCTGGTACAGAACACGTATATGCCAATGTTTGGAAACTTTGTAATAATGACAGTAGAATAGTCATGCAAAAGCAGGAACACGTGGGGTTTTTATCAACTTGACATAAATATTTCTCGATTAGACCAGCTAGCAGTAATGGCGATGGTCAGCACTTCTTCTCTTGGGATTCTTCTGTCTTCTGACAATTAGTGTTTTCCCTTCATCGCCCACTGCCTTAATTATGTTCATAAATTCAGCCACCGCGATGTTTATGAACTAATCAGATCAAAACGAGTTTCCTTTTTAGAGGCCGACCGCCCACCTGTCCTGTCATGGACCTGCTTCTCTGATTCTCATTGTCGCCGATTTTTTACCTTCACCTCCTCTCTTTTCATGCACCTCACCAGTGCAATAAGTCATCCTTCTCTGCACCCCTTCATTCAATGGATGCCCCCACCCTCGCGACCTCATCAAATTTTAGCTAACCCCCTCCCCACTTCTATCAACTTTTCTACCTGGTAACTCTGGTTATGCCACCTGGGCCACCTTGGTCTGCCAGAGGTTCATCATTGCTTGACGTGACCTGGAATAAAAATTGGTCATTTTGACCTGGAGCCATTTTGGGCATTGTCATTGTGATGCAATGTCGGTTGATTCTGGAAGCCTTGGGTGACATTTTTGCAGGAAGCAAACGTGGAACACGTGACTTAATTTTGAATATCAAACACGTCATAATGGCACTCCCCATGACTTCAATTTTCATTAAAAATTCCTGGTGACGTATCCCTTTTCTGGATACTTCTAACGTCCAAAATGAGTTTTGTTGACCCTCCACATGGTTGGAACATATTTTTTTATCTTCAACATTTTCTTTCTGACATGTAGTGGTGATTATATTTATTGATTGTCAACGGTGCTACCCTCTAAAAAAACAAATTTTCACAATGAAACTAACTTTTGCAGAAAAAAGTGTCTGAGCTTCTAATAACAACTTCTCATAACAGAATTGTGTGTCCTTCGTTTTAATTTATGTGAAGATTCATTAAGGAAATAACTGGAATGCTACCCTATTAACCAACTTGGGAACGGACTATTCGCGTTTAATCACGAACACAAAGGGTTGAATATATAAGTTTGCATTTTTTTTCGTTTTTTGATGTGAAAGTTTGAATTTGTTTATTGTTTGCAAAAGTTTTTTTTAAAAGTTACCACTTGAGAATAATGGATTGACTAATGAAGTCTTGAATTTGCACCTCTACATTGTATAAACAGTCAATTTTTAATGTGTTGTAATTTGTACAAATCCAATCAAAGCACATTGATAGCTTCCAATTTCGATAAATCTTAGCATTCAACACGAATGCACTATCCTATTCCTAATAACATGTTTTGCAACAAGCTAAAATAAAAAGCACTAGAGGGATTGTGCATGTTACCTTTAATCTCGAAAACGATAAACACACTATTACACATGCGCATCAATTAGTTATGCACCGTACAAGTCGTTATGTTCCTCAAAGATGTTGTGGTATCACGTTAAACTAATGAAATTGTCGTCTGCCCTCAACCACAAACCCATTAACGTCATCCCCACGTACATGTATGCATATTGGGAAAAAAACAGTGCTGCCAATGTCGTCAAGATTAAAGGTAACCTGCGCAATCCCTCTATTGCATTATGGTAGCTTCCAATTTCGATAAATCGTAACATTCTACACGAATGCATTGTCTTATTCCAAATAACATATTTTGCAACACGCTAAAATGAAATGCATTTAAATATTCCAAATGAGATGCATTAAAATATTCGAAATGGGATGCATTGAAATATTACTAATGAGATGCATTGAAATATTCCAAATGGGATCCAATGGAATATTCCAAATGCATGATTTCCATTGAAATATTCCAAATGCATGATTTCCATTGAAATATTCCAAATGCATGATTTCCATTGAAATATTCCAAATACATGATTTCCATTGAAATATTCCAAATGATTTCCATTGAAATATTCCAAATGATTTCCATTGAAATATTCCAAATAATTTTCATTGAAATATTCCAAATTGGCATTTCAATTAAAATTTGTTTTAGCGTTCCAAATGAAAGATACATTTATACATTTATACATTAATGTAGCATTCCAATTGATTTTCATTGAAATATTCCAAATTGGTATTTCAATTAAAATTTGTTTTAGCGTTCCAAATGAAAGATGCATTTCTACATTAATGCAGCATTAAAATTGCTATACATCCTAATCGCATCATTCTAAATAAATGCGCTGTACCATTCCAAATGAGCATCGTTGAATTTTAAATTAGATGGATTGCGGCATCCCAAATGCGATGCCTCGTATAGTATTCTAATTGAGATGCACAGTATGGGATACCTGTTGAGATGCGTTGTAGCATGACAAATGAGATGGCATTGAAGCATTCCAAATGCTCGGATCCTCAATTTAATAAAAAAAATTCAAGTTTATTCCGGTTCCGGTCTGACCCTCTCAGCTTTCTCCAGGGTTTTTGCACCGAGGCTCCCCCGTGAGGATCCTGTCTTTATCCCCCGTGCAGGGTTTCAATCCTTTGATTACGCTCTATGCATTCTACTGAAATTCAACCGGGTGTAAAAGCCCACCTCAACTACTTTTCCTTGCCATTATGAAATCTCCCTTTGCCTGCCATCTTAGAAATCGGCCCTTTTTTCTTCTCTTTCTCAATGTCTTGTTTTGATGATATCTCGTCGCCCCGAAGAATACCAGGCGGTAACTTTCAACTGACTGACAACCAAAACAAATTTCGGGGGTACATCTCACCTGTTATACAACCAGCCTCACCTTGCCCACGTACCCCTTACTTCTTCCCCTAGTTCCCTTTGTGCCAAATTCTAAGAACAACTAATTATTATGTGTATAGGGGAAATGGAAATAAAATTGGGATGGGGAGGGGTCTATGGCTGTGAAATTTAAGAAGGATGACTTTCGATTGGCATCGTGCATGGCAGGCATCAGTCACAAACCCAGACTAATGAACAGGGGACCTTGCATAACCCCCTTAACCCACTCTTTGAGGGAAGGGTGTAGGTTACTCTTATATCAAATTTTAAATGTAGTTGTATCGAAATGTGCAGACGATGCATTTTTATGTTTCAATTCATTTTGATATGTAACACATTCTAAAATTCAATACAAAGTGTTTAAAAAACTTTGTTTTTCGTATAAAACCTTTTATTTATGCATCGGGTCACTAGGAAGCGCTAGTGTCGTCTTTTAACAAAACCAATGGTGACGTCATCGCCCAGCGCTCCTTAGCATAACAGCGTTCTATAGGCTGACACTACAAATGCATTCTTTTTACAGTTAAAACTTCTAAATTTTGGTCGTAATAGTGTAAAAGAAGTGTACTAAAATATCATAGGTGAAAATGTTAGTTGAGACTGAGCTGCACACAAAATTTCAGCTCTCTAGGACGTGTAAAAGTTGATTAAAAATAACATCAAAGAAGTCGAACCAAACAACCAAGGAAAGTTCCATTCATGGGAATTTAAATAAAAGGTTTTGTTATAATGGTTTTAATAATAATAATAAAAACTGTTCATTTTCTGCAACTTGTAATTACTTAACTTGAACTTGCGTAATGGGACATAACCATAACTTGGTGAATTTTTCTAAAGATGCTTTTATGAAATACAATGTATTTAGGTTAAACTGCTTAATGCTAATTGCAGTATTTATGACTGCCAATAAAAAAGTTCTAGATATCAAATTTCGAACTGTATATAAAATATTGATAATGTTTATTTTGGCCTGTTGACTTCTTCATTTGTGTTTGTCAATAGGTTAATAGGCCAAATGAAGCACTATATATGGTCTTTAACAACTTCATTGAATAACGTAAATCAGTATTTCCCCTGACCTGGATTGTCGGTGAAATTGACTAGAAAGGGAAAAGAGATTCATTATGAAAATGTCAGGGAAATTTAAATTTAAAATATATTTGCTTTTAGATGTATAACCATGTATTATGCACTATTAGATTATCACCACCACCACATGCCCCTGTTGTGGAAACGATTGTATTGGTGATTTTAAGTAACAGATTTGGGTTAGAAAGGCATTTTTTTTTCATTAATTTATTTTTATTATAAGTTATGGTGAATATAGTTTGAACATTTAACATTACAGGTATAAGGCTTGCTCCAGAGGGCAATTCGCCTTAACTTATTTTAAGCATCTTTTTACGAAAAAGGAAATTTTATCTAATCTTAAACTTATGAAAAATTCGTTAACCTCTTAATTGTTAATGGCCGGTTTTACCAACGAAGGTTAAACTTGACCTCTGGTCAAACTGCAGTTGACCACAGTTTGACCTCCGATTCGGTTTTACTAACAGAGGTCAGTTGGTAAAACCCAAACAACTGACCGGGAGGTCAAACTGTGGTCAAGGTTTGACTACAGGTTACTTGACCACAGATTTTACCAGCGTTGGTAAACCCGGCCATCTGAAAGTAATATGACTATGCGAGACAAACAATTAGACAGATATAAAATAGAATAAAAACAGTTTTTATTCTATTGGACTCTATGACATGAATCCCTCAATAGTAAGATATTATGAGACTTATGAAATTTTATTCTAATATTAAGGAACATTATTAACGCTACTTTTTAATTGGGATATCAATGTGATGTTCTATAATCTCATTAGCAAACCTGGTCAAAAATTCCATAGAAAACAATAGAGAAATTTTGTTGGTCTTATTGGTGTCTATCTACTGGTTTTTTATTGATTTGTGTTGGCTTGATCATTTGAGAATCAATTAAAACAGTTTAAAGCAATATGCGGACATTGTCAACAATAGAAACCAATGGGCCAAATAACAATAAAATTTGACCTGGGAATGGTCTCGAATATAGCGATCTTTTACCAAGGTGAGTTTAATTGGTTAGGACTTTTAGTTTAGATATGAAAGCCACACTATAATAGTAGTTTTTGTGATCCCAAGTTAATTTGCAGAACATTGTAAATTGTGGTTGCATACCAGAATAAGCCTTTTTTTCGAAATTATTTTTTTTATTTAATTTTGGAAACTGATAGGAACAAATAAAATGTAGTAGGACCTTGCATAAATATTCTATTATTTGTATAATTTTTTTGTTTTAATATATGTATATTACGCTTCATGGAAATATGTCCGTAAAGTCTCTCAAAAACTAAAATACTTATCATTTTTTTTTTGGAATACACACCGTGCGAGTACCTGCTGCCACCTAGTGGCGTATTTT
>JAQGCC010005750.1:0-11097 GCA_034698905.1 Xestoiulus laeticollis
TGGAATAACATAAAGTGCTGTCAATGTGGTTAGCATTAAGGGAGCATTAAAGGAGGCGTGCTCAATCCCTCTATTAAGTAATATTTATCAAACCTTGACCAATAAATTATTAGCTAACATTGTGAATGTAAATTGTGATTTGATAAGGCCCATAAATTCAATCGCGCCACCTGTGGGGAGAAAGGGAGTTGCCCTTATGAAATAGTTGTATATGAAATATCATATGATTTATTAAAATGTCAACTATTTCAGTATAAATATCGACCCGCGATGCAGAAAATTTCACAGGCTTTTCTATAAAAAAAAATATAAATTCTTAAAGTGCACTCATAAACATGTCTTGGGATCATTGAAAGTGTCAAATATTTCCTTGCTTTCCAACAAATTTAAGCCCATTTTCAGTACTTGAATATCAATTCAGCGTTCATCCGTTTTGTCTTTTGCTTATAAATTCATGTTTAAAATTTCGTATTTTTTCATATAAAAAACCAAATTCAACTAAGCTGTAATCCGATTTCAGCCATGTTGAAATCCATTTCGTGACTACAGCTAGTTAAATGATTTATGACGTCATGTAATATATTATCCACTTATCGTACTCCTAAAAATGACGTCATATTCATTACTTTTAGTACACTATTTTCACCTTGTCTGATTTCTCATGCAATTAAAATTGTAATAAACAGCTGCAAAAATGGATTAAAAATCGATGCTTGACCTTCTGTTTTGCCATCATTTTTATTTCGTTTTGCACATTTGGAAAGATTGAAGCTCTAATTTAACAGCTGTCACAACATTTTATTTAACTTTTGACCCCTTTTCGTCCACATTTTTATAGCCTAGAACAATTGGGAAAAGAGAGGACGAAATGACCAATGGTCAATACACACAAACATTAACTTTTACAGTACACGTTAAAATTAACTATTGTAATTACGACCAAGTTTCAAATCGGACATCAAACTGACCTCAACCTTATAAACCAAAAATCATTTATAGCCAGACATTAATTTTAACGGCATACAACGAGAGACAGGTTGAAATCTGGAGTCTAAAATTTAATCAATGTTATACAATAGAAATTGCATTGCCCCTGAACATAGGCAATCACTGCAAGCTTTAGTGTATTGCACGTTAGCTTATGCTGGATAATCAGGACTTTTGGTACAACTGCAATGACGTCATTGTCATCATGATTGATATTATAAACTTTTGGAACTATTACAATGACGTCATATTCACTACTTTTAGTATCTTATGACAAAGAGTAGTACGACGTCATACTGGATAAGCAGGACTTTTGGTACAACTACAATGACGTCATTGCCATCATGATTAATATTATAAACTTTTGGAACTATTACAATGACGTCATATTCACTACTTTTAGTATCTTATGACAAAGAGTAGTATGACGTCATACTGGATAAGCAGGACTTTTTGTACAACTACAATGACGTCATTGTCGTGATGCTTTATATTATAAACTTTTGGTACTATTACAATGACGTCATATTCCCTAATTTTGATATATGACAAAGAGTAGTTTGTCCTCGTCTTGGATAATTGGTACTTTTGGTAACGCTACAATGACGTAATTGTCGTTATACTGGATATAAACTTTGGAAACTGTTTCAATGACGTCATATTCACCACTTTTGGTATATGACAAAGAGTAGTATGACGTCATGCTGGATAATCAGGACTTTTAGTAACACTACAATGACGTCATTGTCGTCAAACTGGATATAAACTTTTGAAACCATTTCACCGACGTCATATTCACTACTTTTGGTATCTTATGACAGAGTAGTATGGCGTCATGCTGGATAATCAGGACTTTTGGTAACACTACAATGACGTCATTGTCGTCAAACTGGATATACACTTTTGGAACTATTTCAATGACGTCATATTCACTTTTGGTATATGACATAGAGATGTATGAAGTCATGCTGGATAATCAGGACTCTTGGTAATACTACAATGACGTCATTCTCGTTAAACTGGATATAAACTTTTGGAACTGTTTCAATGACGTCATATTCACCACTTTTGATATATCAAGAATTGTATAAGGTCATGCTGGATAATCAGAACTCTTGGTAATACTACAATGACGTCATTGTAGAAATTGATGTCAATAGAAATTGCTTTGCCCCTGAAAGTAAGCAATCACTGCAAGCTTTCGTGCATTGCACGTTGGCTCATTTGCTATGAAGAATTACATTGCCCCTGAATGTTGGCAATTGCTACTAACATTTGTGTATTGCACATCAGCCTAATCAAGGGATCGTCCATAAATTCACATTTAGACATTGTCTGTTATACTGAAAATCCTTCACAAAAGTCACTCTTTTTTACGTTTTTCTGCTTTTTAGACTGAAATAAGTGACAAATCTTCCTTTTCTACTAAAGTACCTCCTTTTCGGGACGTAATGATGGCCAATTGAGCGCTATTATTGACGGAAATAATTCATTAATTGTGGGGAAAGTTTTTCTGGAAAGGTTTAATGGTGTGTATTAGTCCTAGATCGTAAAAAAAGTGCTGAGTGGAGACAAAAAATTCCTCACTTCCTCTTCTAATGCACTCAGCATTAAAGGCTTAACGATGTTCAAATTGCTTCACAAATCTTTTCACCCCCACACAAAAAAAAGTGCTAAATAAAAGAAAAAAATCTCAGACTTCTCACAAGAAACGTGTCTGTTTTTGGAAATTGTTTTGGATATTTAAAGGATGAGTCTTAATTTTGCATTTTTTGGGTCTTTGTTTTTATTTTAGAAACTGAAAAAGTAAGGAAAATTGGGCATTTCATATGTGTAAGAAATTTACTGCTACATGATTATTTAGTTTAAGATTTAATAAAATGTCATACAATAAAAAACTACATTGCCCCCTTAATGTTAGCAATTACTGCTTACACTAATGTATGGCACTTTAGCTCGTGTACAAATAAAATCACATTGCCCCTTAATGTTAGCAATTGTTGCTAGCACTAATGTATTGCACGTTAACTAGTGCACAATAAAATTACATTGCCCCTTACAGATATCAATTGTTGCTTGCACTAATGTATTGCACGTAAGCTCGTGTACAAATAAAATTACATTGCCCCTTACAATTAGCAATTGTTATTAGCACTAATGTATTGCACGTTAACTAGTGCACAATAAAATTACATTGCCCCTTACAGATGGCAATTGTTGCTTGCACTAATGTATTGCACGTTAGCTCGTGTACAATTAAAATTACATTGCCCCTTACAATTAGCAATTGTTACTAGCACTAATGTGTTGCACGTTAGCTAGTGCACAATAAAAATTACATTGCCCCTTATTGTTGGCAGTCACTGCACGCTTGAGTGCATTGCACGTTAGCTCGTGTACGATTAAAATTACATTGCCCGTTAAAGTTGGCAATTGTTGCTTACACTAATGTATTGCACGTTAGCCAAATCAAAGGGATTGGTCCAATAAATATAATTGGAAATGTCTGCTATATTAAAACTTCTTAACTTCTTTCTGCTTTGTCGATATTTTTCCATCGAATCAATAATAAATGCCCTTGGATTCATGGCGAGAAAAGCAATAAAACTTCCCATTTTTTGATATAAAAATGAATTGCGCTTACTGTATTTTAACATGCCGCTATAAACGAAATAGAGGAATTTGCTGCTTCAAATAAAAATTCAGCATTTCTTATTGATTTTTGAGGTGTTGATCCAAGTTATTAAGCTTCTACTAAGGTAACAAAGTGAACTTTTTTAAAAAAAAATGTCATCCGCATATAGTTCCGGTTAGATCGGTCGTCATTTCCTGTACGCAATGCCATTTAAAATGAGTACATTGAACTTCCAATGGCTACTTGTTTTTAAAGATGCTTTCAATGTCCATCTTTATTTTTGAACAAGCCTTTTGCACTCATCAACAGAATGACCAATGCCTTTATATTAAGCTAGAGAAATTTATGGATTTTTTTTCATCTGAAAGCTTTATCGGAAATTCCCAAAGCGTAATATACCAATTGTCTTTCATCAGCAATTGGTGCAGAGTTTTAGAGGTCATCCATCATAATACGTCATCGACACTTGACCGGAAGTGCGTCTTATTAGACCTCACTGACCACACGCCTACAGTCATAGGCACACAGGCCAAGAATCTAAGAAGGGTGATTTATTTTATTAGCTTTTTTTTTACCTTGGACTTTTCTACAAGTTTTACTTTTTTAAATTTGAAGATTTGTTAACTTTCAAGAATCCTCCAGAATACTTTTGTTAAAATAGCTTATGAACGAAGATTTACATAAACATATTTAGCTCTTAATTTATAAATATAGTTAAAAGTTATCTGGGTTGCCACATACCAACGAAATCTGAAATTTACAAAAGAAATTGTGAATATTGATAAATTATTTAAAAATCAGAACAATTTAAATGTCACACTCAGTCAGCCCTGAATTTATAGAAATGAGGAATTCCTATTATTTTAACATCATTAATAAATAAATATCGACATGTTTTTATCCAAAAATTGCATTTTAAAATTAGTTTTATTATGGTTTACTTTTCTGTATATATATGCTACTTTGCATAACACGAATGCATTGCAGGAAAGCCAACGGTTTGCATTAGTTAGTATTGCACCCCTAACATCTAGCTTTCCTGCAATGCATACGTGCTATACAGCCTTGCATAAAGTACATTGCGGTGAAGCTCACTGCAAGGGGTAAACTAGCTCAAATTTGAAAAAAACATGGAATTGTCAGGCATATTAGCATATTTTAAATTTTTATTCAGACCATGGCCATGAAGAATTGTTTTAAAGACTTAAGTGAAATAAATTAAACATTTCTCTATGTGTAGCCTACTTTTCAAACTAAAAATTGTCTGAATTTAATGCAAAAAATAGTCGATATTCCCAACTTTTAAATCCATGGTTTCCGAGAAACAGTTTTTGGTCAATAATGAGGAATTTATGGCTAAAAGTATTGGAAAATTCCCGATTTTTTGGACGTTAGTCGTAATTTAGACTTTTTTTTTTATTACAATTGCTGAAATGGCACTCTCTGTGACAAAGCGTTTGAAAATAACAGCAATTTGAAGACATTTTTCCTAAAATGCTCTCATTTTTCGTCTCCTGTCTGCCAGATGTCATTTAAATACGAATCTTCACAACCATCTTCTTCCTATCCAACCTCTATTCTTGGACACCTCTCTATGTGGGCACCATCTATGATTTATATTAATTTCACAGATATTTTATCAATTTTAAAAAGTTGATTTAACAAAATTCTACTGAAATAGTGTAAAAATATTGTCCATATAGCTATATGTAGATCACAATAATGTCTATATATATATATATATATATATATTCTGGTATTGTATCTACTATTTCTTATTTATAAATTTATTGAAATTTTGTCATCATATTGTTTTAAAAGAGATATTAATTTTAATACTTTAGACATTTTAGATTAATTTTACTAATATGATTCCTTCATTCTTTCAATTTATTACATGCCTTTGAATTTAACATTTATAAAGTTTATTTTATTCAATTTTGAAGATATATATTCCATTTTAAGATTTATAATTTAGTTAAAGATTAGTAAATATTAGTTTCGTAGACTATTTCAAATTTTTTTTTTATAAATTGCTAGATTTTGCAATTTCCGGTTTAAGATCATTGAAATAAAGTCATTTTATTGGTTCTAGATTCTCAACCATCAAGATGACATTTAATAGTGGTACTCAAGTTCATCATCGTACATCTGAGATTTCGTATTATTTCGTAAACAGGCTCGTGCGTTCCAAAAAATCAATTTTTAGTTCTAAAAATCTATCATATGTGCGTTCTAAAAATCGATTTTTAATTTTAAAAATCTATCACGTGCGTTCTAAAAAACGATTTAAAAATCTATCATATGTGCGTTCTAAAAAACGATTTTCAGTTCTAAAAATCTATCACGTGCGTTTTCAAAATATATTTTTTTAATTCTAAAAATCTATCACGTGCGTTCTAAAAAATCGATTTTCAGTTCTAAAAATCTATCACGTGCGTTCTAAAAAACGATTTTCAGTTCTGAAAATCTATCAAGTGCGTTTTCAAAATATATTTTTTTAATTCTAAAAATCTATCACGTGCGTTCTAAAAATCGATTTTAGAACGCACGTGATTTAAAATGCACGAGCCTTTTTACGAAATAATACGAAATCTCAGATTTTTTTAAATTTTAATTATCTTTGCCTGACATATATGGGCATTCCCACAATGCCCACATACGGAGGTTGTCCTATAGGATTTCAATCTTTTCCAATAACAATTTTTCGCTTCTTCAGGCCCAATGATAGATATACAAGAATTGATGCAGCTGAACTTAGTCTTTTTTTTTATCAATTTTTAGACGATTTTTTTTATATTTTCTTTCTAGTACTGAGTTGAAAGCAGACACTATTTCACCCAATCATCGTCACTTACAATTGTTCAATGTTGAGTGTGTGTCGTGTCACGTTTCTCAAATCATCTTTTGCAACAAATAATAACAAATAGACTACTTTAGCCAAGCAAGTGTGATGGAAAATAAAATAATATTAAATGTTTGCAACATTTTATATGAGAATTTATATTTGTTGTGATATACATCTGACACACCTTACGAACAGTTTAGGATATTGACAAACAAGTTGAAGCTAAATAAACCAAAATATATTTATGCAAATCCATGTTATACCATTTTGAGATATTAGGCTTCCCTGTATGAGTTAGTAAGCTTCCTTACATAGCACGAATGCATTGCTAGAAAGCTAACTTTTTACATTAGTGTGTATTGCATCCTTAACAACTAGCTTCCCTGCAATGCATTCGTGCTATGTGGCATCGCTTATGTGCATTGCAGAGAAGCTCTTTGCAAGGGGCAAATTTTAAAATCCAGTGGTTTTCAAGTCTGTAAACCTGGAATTGTCTGGGAATTTTACAATTTCATTTTCTGTGGTCCAATATAGTATTTTTCCTTTAGATATGTCAGGAAATGAAACAAAATCTTCAGCGTTAAAGTGACGCGAGTTTATCCGTAGTGAATTTGAATGACGCTTGTTGTGTCTCATTTTTCTGTATATCTTTATTAGCCATTGTGTCGACTATAAAATGCGTAACGAAGACAGAATTCGAGGTAATTAGTGTTGAGAAGATGACGAGATTGTTTGTGACAGCGAAAACTTGATTAACAAATTGCTTCTCTAGCCAACAATTCAGATTTGCGCAATTAATTGAATTCACTCTCCTTTTTTTTAATGCTCATCTATGGACGTGATGCGCATCATAACCCTATTAAAAATGACATTTTTATTATGCCCATACCAAAAAAAAATAGACCCAGAGATGGAGGTAAACAACTTGGGAGAGGTAATTACATTTCACATGCTCTGGGCAATATGCTCAAAACAGCTGCAAACTAGCACATTTCAGATAAGGAGAATTGGAGTAAAAAAATTAAAAAATTAAAGTAATTTAAGTTGAAAAAAATTCAAGTTGAAAAAAATTAGAAATTTAAGCTAGGTTGAAGTAGTTGAAATAAGAAATTGAAACCAAATGTTAAATGTTGCACCTTTTTACGTTGTATAAATTGAAAATTGATTTTACAATGGTTCCTAAATGCACCTGTTAAGGCTCTATAATTTAAACCTTTTTTATAGGTTCTTTAATGGACTTTTTTTAGTTGCATAAATAAAACCTATGTCAAGGTTAATTAATGCATTTTATATGCACAAATAATGAGCAATATTCAACTGTTGGTATTTTGCTTAGTACAGTGAAACCTGTCAGATTGAACACTTTTATAAAGTGAACACCTCCCTAACTTGAACACTTTTTGCTGGACCCGGACAGCTTCCATAGAAATAAGATTACCTCGATACAATGAACACCTAGCTGTGTACTTTTTACATTTTACTTTTTTTTAGTCCCCAGAATGGGTCTAATCTCTCTACATAATACACTTGACCATTGAGTGAACACCTTTATAAAGTGAACACCTCCCTAACTTGAACACTTTTTCGTGGTCCCATGGGTGTTCAATGTAGACAGGTTTCACTGTATAAACATAGTTCATTGGATATTGTCTTTTCATAGCAAACCTTCATACAATGAACACCTGTCTAATATGAACACTTTTTGCCTGGTTCCATGAGTGTTCATTGTAGACAGGTTTCACTGTACAATGTATTTTTTAACCTGTTTCGGATATATGCTACATTGTAAATGAAATAAAGTGACGTTAAGCATACAATAACATGCATAATCCAAGACACGTTTCAAATTTTTATGTGAAATTTATTTTTCAAACTTGTATATCATGTCAAGATGACATGAAATTTAAGTTGAGAGAATACAAATCATAAATAACAATCATAAATATATATATATATATATATATATGAAAAATTCAAGTCGAATCACCAAAAATTTGTTCTCAATTTGTGAACACTGCATTTGTAAGCTATAAAAACCTCTCTTAAGACCCTTTTCACTGCTTCTATTTTACGACAAAAGTTTGCAATTTCAGCTTTTCTCATAAATATCAAGTTTTTCTTGCCTATTTTTATTCAAAAGGTTAAGTTTTTATTTGATTATATTATAATTAAGCCTTTTTTTTCCAATAATAAAAATCTTCTCACGTCCATATCCAACTCTTGCATTTTCCCCAAATGCCAATTTTTTCCCCTTTACTGCTTTCTTGTCTACATGACCAGCATTTTAAATAAAACTTGATGCATTTTACCTTCCCATATATACATCTATAACTGAAGCTTTTAGAAATTTATGAAATATTTGAAAAAAATTGTACTGAGCTAAGGTCTGAAACTCTCATATTTTAAATGTAAATTTTTGTAGATATTTTTCTTGAAAAACATGCAATTGTGTTATAAATATGGCATTTATAAAAATATTTTATAAGTTGTAAATTGTGTACACACATGTGCTTTAAATTATTTCTACCATTTTGTTGAAATTTTGCTAATTTAACCATATTTTTAGCTAGGGACAGATAATTTAATTTCACCCTGTATAAATGGCTTTCCTGCCAAAAAACACAAAAATACACACATGTGCTTTAAAGTATTACTATCATTTTTTTTGGAAATTTTGTTAATTTAACCGTATTTTTAGTCAGGGAGATAAAAAATTTGAATTTTACCCCTGTATAATGGCTTTTTTGCAATACAAAGGTGCATTGCTGAAAAGCAAACTATTTGTTTAGCAAGAAAGCTCACCTTTTTTAGATATTTAACTTAAAAAATATGCAATTGTGTTATAAATTTGACATTTATAAGAACATTTTTAAGTTTTAGATTGTATATACACACAGTTTTTCAAACCATTACAACCATTTTTTTAAATTTTTCTAATTTAACCGTATTTTTAGTCAGAGGCATAGAAAAATTAATTTCACCCTGTATAAATAGCTTTCCTGCCAAAATACACACAAAATGCACACATGTGCTTTAAAGCATTACTACCATTTTTTGGAAATTTTGCTAATTTAACCGTATTTTTAGTCAAATTTCAGTAAAATTTAAACTTTACCCCTGAATAATAGCTTTCCTGCAATGCAGACATTGCAATGCTGAAAAGCAAACTATTTGTATGGCAAGAAAGCTCACTTTTAATTATTCGGGGGCTATAAAATTTGAAACCTTTTTGCTTTGATAGGTGACGAAAATATTTCTTAAAAATAATTCTAAGATAACATGACATCTCTATCATAAACTAAAATTATAAATAAATAAAAAAAAAGCGAAAAGCAGACATCATTTTTCCATTTAAAATGCTTTTAAAAAGCAGCATAAATATCCTGTGAAAACGAAACCTTTTCAAACCATCTTTCTCTCTCTTTTTTTTTAATAAACTCCATCGATTAGAAGAATGAAGCCTATATTTTTATTGGTTTTGTTCGCATATGAGAACCTCTCTTTCATATTTATTTTATACGAAAGTATATATTAAAAGATTTATGAGCTTTTTTTTTGTGACACATGCAGAGACGAAAATGGTCCCCATCGGCGTTCTTAGACAATTTTAAAAAACCTTCAAAATAAGACAATAAAATTGGCTAATATTATACATTAAAATCGATAATTTTGTGAATATTGTATAAAACAACGTCTTCAATAATTATAATATATCAATAGTATATAAAAATACGCTCATAAATCTTTTAATATACATGTACTTTCGTATAAAATTAATATGAAAGAGAGGTTCTCATATGCTCAATCTAATTAAGTTTACATGTACACTATACATATAGGTATACTTAATTGAAAAATTCTTAAATTTCTATATAGTATACTTAATGCAAAGTACACTTTGGAGTATTCTCTTTCTATACTTCACGCAAAGTATACTACGATAAGTATACTCTGGAGTATACTCTGTAGTATACTTTTTCTATATTTGTTGTAAATTATACCACGAAATATACCTTTTCTATACTTGACGCAAAAGTATACTACGAAAAATATACTTTGGAGTATACTTTTTCTATACTTGACGTAAAGTAATACTACGATAATTATACTCTGGTATATACTTTTTCATACTTGTTGCAAAGTATACTATGGAAAGTGAAGTGTATATAGATAAAGTATGCTTGAAGTATACTTTTCGTAGTATACTTTGCGACAAGTATAAAAAAAGTATATCTGGTATATACTTTTTCTATACTTGACGAAAAGTATACTCTGGAGTACACTTAATTCAGTATACTCAAAAAAGTATACAATTTAGTATAAAAAGTATACTCGTAAGTATACAATTTAGTATATAAAGTATACTCGTAAGTATACAATTTAGTATAAAAGTATACTCGTAAGTATACAATTTAGTATAAAAAGTATACTCGTAAGTATACAATTTAGTATAAAAGTATACTCGTAAGTATACAATTTAGTATAGAAAGTATACTCGTAAGTTTGCAATTTAATATAAAAGTATACTCGTAAGTATACAATTTAGTATAAAAAGTATACTCGTAAGTATACAATTTAGTATAAAAAGTATACTCGTAAGTATACAATTTAGTATAAAAAGTATACT
>JAQGCC010005751.1:0-11097 GCA_034698905.1 Xestoiulus laeticollis
TCCGTGACGACAGAAATCATGACTTTTTCGGGCATCAATGTCGCGGCTTTATTGGCTCCGTGAGAACGGGGCTTAAGGGATTTTTTGTGTGGAACTATGGGATAAGTAGCATGATCTTCCTATGTATAGGATATCCTATCCCTATATACTGTATTTGTACGTTCATATGTGTTAAATTGGGACTTGTTTGGCAAAATGCATTTCCCACTATTATATTTTCTTCTTAGAACTGTTTTCTTTAAAAAAATGTGAAAATCAGCAAGAAACCATTGTAAAAACAAAGAAACATGTACGGGTACACAATGCAAAGCATGTCAATTGTGAATTTTTCCCATGTGTGTCAACTAATTTTAAAAAATGAACGGAAATCATAAAACATTTAAAACTAGTTATTTTCGTTACTCATTTTTTGCATAATATGAGGAATCTCTTAAAGTTCGTCTTGCAGCTGTTTACAGTGTGACCAAGTGCGTGTAAGAACGAAAAAGCAATGAAAAGCAATGAAAAGCAGCAAAATTACACTCACGTAAAATGACCAGCCCGATGAATAAGCTTAGAGTTACACTCAGGAACGTTGTAAATCGCTGAAACGGAAAAAAAAAATGAGATTATATTAAAATAATTTGTCAATAAGTCATAACAGGGTTACAGAGAGAGAGAGAGAGCGAGTTGTCAGTGTCCCGTTAATGTAGATTAAGCCCAAAAGGGCGGCAAATTTATGGCATACATAAGCTGAAGAAAAGAACGACGGTAGACGAAAACTTAAAGAAATCAATGCAAAAGCATTGATACGATTCGATCAAGTTGATGGATAGATTTATGGCGGCCAGTGATGACGCCATTGAGGAATTCAGGTCGATTGGCCTCCACGGAATCAATTTCCTTAAACAAATAAGTGTGTGATTTCCAGGTCACCGCAGGGGCAATTACGGTTGGACGAAGCAACGAAAACAAGAACGGTGGCCAACTTAGTGGCAAAACACAGCCAAAAATATAGAACGACACGTCCAACATGTATACAGCTATTGGTACAAAATGCGCCAGTTAGTCCACAACTGTTGGTCTGTTGCATTTTCAAAGAATTATGCAATTTGGTAGAACATTACACATGTCTTGTCTATCTCCAAGAGTTTATGAGATTACACCACCTGGAGGCCCAATGGACCAATATCGTCAATTCATTTCAAGTGGAAATGCTACTTAAAAGGTTATGGCACTTTTAACAAGAGTCATCAGAACAGGATGGTCTGAATTTTTTTCCAGGAAAAAACAATTATGAAAATCTTGTGTACTAGCAAGGCAAACAATATTAATACAAACAGATAACCAAGTGAAGAATGAAGATTATTGACTTACAGGGATTGTCAAGATTAACTTGTCCTTTCCCGAAAATAAGCAAACATGGTAGACTATTGTCCGTTAATATAAGGAGGAGGCAAATTTAGGCACTCGTGGTTATTAAAAGTGCCATTTACTCAGCAATTGTTCAGAACAAGTTGATTTCAATAAAATTTAAACCAGTAATATAAACCCATTATTTAATTTTTGCAACAAATTTACACTGCCCAATTTCAAGAACGCAAAAGCTAGTTTTTGGAGAAAGTGTTCATTGGATATCGTTATAAGCGGTTAGACACTAAAAAAACTTAGATGATTTGGAGAATTTCAAGAATTTATGATTGAAGCATCAGATGATTTCTCTTGAAAATGAACCACATCAGCTGAATCCTCTTGGAAAAGAGACATCAGATCAATTCTCTTGGAAAAATAAACATCATGCAGATGAACCCTCTTGAAAAGAAGTCATCACATGGTCCCAATTCAAAAAAGAAGGCATCAGATTCTTTGGCAAAAAGTCATCAGATCAATCATTTCAGGAAAGAGTCATCAGATCAATTCACTTCATTTGCCCTGAAAACAGCAGATTACGGCCCAAAGTAGTTGACGTACTCTTACGGGTGCCATTTCGGGTAATACATATGTATTCTATAGTAAGATTCTTGCATTTGGAAGGTTGACTAAATCCTGACTAATTGTTTCTAGGTGATGGGACAAGCGTTCAATGGCTGAAACTAGGCCAAAGCCTGCAGCAAATTTATTCATTTCGGCTTAATAAATTCCTGTTTGGAATGTCCCGTTTTCAAATTCTTTTAACGCCATTTTTGAGGTTGAAAACCAACGAAATATTTTCGTAGTGGTCTGTGCTAGCGACTGCAACATACTTTTGGCAAAGAGGTTTTGAAAATTCCTAAATCTGACCAAGAAAAGTGGTGATGGTTCGACTAAATTCTAGAAATGTTCGAGATAACTGACAACTAATTACATGTATATTAATATATAAATTGGTATCAAATTGATATTAAAAAAATTGATACAAAAATTATCATTGTATCGCTTTTTTATCACCTGCATTAAACCATGTTTATGAATGGAGCAGTCGTAAAATACACGTTAGCTCTTAAAGTGCATATAAATTTATTGCATGGCAATAAAGTTTGAGATCAATTTTTGGAACAAAGTAAATAATTAAGAGCCTGACACCGATTTATTATTCATGTTTGAAACAAAATCGTAAATTAAACAGATATAAAATGACAAATCTGATATTAAGTTTGGGGTGAAAATGTATATTGTACATTAGCATGGTTTGTCGAATAAAATTTGGTAACAATATTTCTAGAAAAAAATTAATTGTTTTCTGGGGACAAAATGTGTTAAACTTGCATTGTTTCCAATAACAATAGCAGTAGTGATTCGTGGAAATAATGATGGAATTAATGCTTGATAGAACATCTTAATAATATCGGTATAAACCGTAATAAGTTTTGTATACAAAAATGATATTTTTAATTACGTTGAATAAATTACTGGTTTATCCACAAAAAGCATTTACTAACCATGTATACTAATGAAACCATTAACATCAAATTGATACCAATTATTGGCACAAAATGTAATATTAAGTTATTAACATTTCGAAATTCATCCATGCGAAAACTGTACTTAATTTGATAAAAATAAATGTAGACTTCATATCAATAGTTGTACACATATGCACAAGATAATTAACAAATGTAAAATTTGAGTTTTTATTTAACTGGCACTGTTCCAGTTGATACCAGCATCGGTAGACATAATTAAATTAAGATCATAGCAATATTAAAAACATGAATTTTCGATTGAGCAAAAACACTAATTAAACAGATATGAAAAACATCAATCTGATATCGATACATGTACACTGATAGAAAATTAAGATTGTGTTCACCAAAACTTTTACTAAACACGCATGCAAATAGAAATATTGAGTAAATGAGATCGTTATAATCTGGAGCATAACTTAATACTACATGTATATCAATCTGATATCCAATGAAGCGAAAATGGCAAAAATCGACCACCATGCCAAGGATGGTTAGCAGAAATGTAAAATGGACCTTTACATACATTATTCACAAATGTATGATACAAAATGGTAAAACAAACATCTGATTTTCATCATGTTACTGATGTACATGTATATTATTAGTTTTGTATCCCAAAACTTCTGTTAGAATATTGACATTTTTCTATCAAGATTCGTATGCATTTTTACACTACAAATATTTCCAAATATATTCTTCATATGAAACGACAATGTGGAATTAGTATTTTTATCTGGTCAAAATGTAGGAAAATCTAAACTAAATCTATCAAATATAGAAAAGCAACGCTCCTTTCTCAAAATAGTTACTGAAATCAGTAAATTCAGGAGAAAAACCCATTTCCGAAGACTTGTTATGCACCACCCTGTAAGCAGTCCCATTTAAGTGGCAGCCATTACCTATAAGCATGAAAACTATCTTGCCCGTTTCAAGATGGCGACCGGTCAGACAGGTTTCGCCAATCCGGAAAGCAATGGAGTAGGTCAGCAGGCTACCCCAAACGATGCTAGAGGGTCATCAACGTCCTTGGGCAGGCAAGGCCGTTTCAAGGCACTTTTTTACAGCCTGCTTGAAATTCCTATGGTGCTGAAACGCTGGATTCAAAGGAAGGGTGAAGCCTGTGCCTGCTATGACTTTAAAATGAGAAAGTAGCTACTGTTATAACTAATCAACTTCATTTTCTTCCCTAACATATTCACGTACTTGTAGGTTTTTTGTGTGTGCAATTACAAGTTCAAGCAGAAACAAAATCCATGCTAATCTGCTATGTTTATACAATAGTTAAAACATCCTCTGCTTGATATTAAATATCCTGATGAGTTTTAGTTTAAAAGTTTACGTGAAAATCCAAAATGTCCAATCAATTATAAAAACATTAATTAAGATTCCATCAGTTTGAAAGTTGTAAAAAATTCAAGAAAAATTCGTCATGCTCAAAGCAGCAAATTGCATTAAAATCGATTAGTTTCACCATGAAAGATCAATAGAAACCCTTCATGGGAAAAAATTTCTGGAAACAATTTCATGTCTATTAAAGATAGAACATCTGAAAATCCACCTACTGTACTTGTACATTTAACTAAAAGAATAATACATCTACACGTTCAATTTGATTTTGTACTACTTCTTCATATTAAATGTATTCGAAATTCTTTCAAATTCAAGAAACATTTTAAAAAATGTCAATTTAATGGAAACATTACAAAATATAATCTTTGAATTTTGAAGTTTCTTGAAATTTATACAATTTTAAAAATGTATTAGTAATAGTAACCTAAAGAGCATGTTACATTTTCCTACAATTCTAAAGAATGGCAGGAAACGGAAAAATATTATTAACTAAGAAACATTCAAATTATTCTTGTATTGGGTAAATTTATTTCAGAATTCTAAATGCCACTATGAACTACAAATATTTCTAAATTTCCAGCTGCAATCGATGCTGTCATTATGCATGATTGTAACAAATTCGTGTTCACATTTTTAATAATGTACAGCGAAATGCTGTTCATATTATACTACAATTTCTTTAAAAAATGTGTATAGGACTTAATAGAAACTTAATAGGACTTAATTAGGCGATCTTATAAGGCTTTATAAGAACATTTGATGATATTGCACCAGATTCTAAAATCTGAAATCTACCTGTATATCCAAAAGCGATAACTAGGTCAAAAACATTAAAAAGAAAAGCTTTTTAAATTATCAGAAAAAAATGGACCAAATTTCGCTTCAGAGACAATAAAAGAATGTTTTTAAGATACTACAACTAATTAAAAAATCATTAAAGTATCAAAACTTATCCATCCTTATCACTAAATCATTTTCGTGAGAGATATTTCTCACCTGGAAATGTCAGGGAGGGTTAAAAATTTAGTTTCTCCAGCAACCCCGCTGTTTAACATTATCTTTTACGATATTTTGCTCCAATTTATGCAGCATACACAAAGGGCTGAACTTCACAGTGAAACCATAACCTTTAACCCAAATTTGTAGTTTATAACACAAAAACTTGGCAATTCAACAGGATTTCAAACATAAAACTCGCAGTTTTTCACGAAACTGTCAAAATATAAATAGTCTCAGAATGGTATATATATATATCCATTATTTTAATATTTATAAACCTAAAAATGAAAATGTTATCAGAATAAATATTTTGGCCTATATATTCTGTTAATACGTGTCCACGCTTTGTGCATTTTTTGTGATAATAACTTCCATTTTCAGCACATGATTATATCGTCTACTAACGATAGGATCTTTTTAACCATTTTAGAACTTCATTCACACAAAAAAAATATTCAAAATACATGTATATTATAGAAAAACACTCAATGAGAGACAATTTGAAAAAAAAATGCAATCTGGGTTATTTAAAAGAATATTTTCTGGGAAATTTTAACCCCAAAACAACCTATAGCCGCAAATAATGGTATTAATTACCATTCATTTCTATACTACCAATCAACCTAATTGCCTTTTACCTAATTAATAACCACAAAAATAAAGGGTAACACTTTGTTCCTAGCAAATGTGCTAAATAGAGTACTGGTTACTGGTTAGTTATTACCATTTTCGTTACCATGTCCAAAAACAACCAAAACCAATTAGTAATAAATAATGTAATACACAAGGAGAAACATGTAGTTAAACCAAATTAAGATGCATATTACTCTGCAATTTCAAAACAATCCAGCATATGATTTTTACCTACCGCTTTATAGAAATAAGCACCGAAATTTATAGCCTATTACGTTTTTTAGATTTAGTAATAGTTTCAGAAATATATCAGTAAATGATGGATAAAAAAATAAGATTTGTGTATGTTTGAGAAAAAAAGCACTGGGCAAAAAGGGGAAATGTAATATTGAAAAACCTCATTCTACAAACAAAAATCGTGACGATGTTTTTTTAAATTTAAAAAAAATTACATGTAAAAAATTGAAAAACCTGTATGTTATTAGCTATAAAAACAGGCAATGCAATAAGAAAACGTAGCAAGTCGCAGATGAAAATGTGCACAAGGAAACATTAATCACACATTAAAAAAAAATGCAAAATTTGCCTCAGAATATTATCTAAAATGTTCCTAAATATATTGTGAAAAAATAAAAAATAAGAAGGCTGTATTTTGCCCCTACCCGAATTTAATATAACGAAACCGCCGGAGGTTCTACCGAAAAATCCGCTTTAAAACGTGTCATTAAATCAATAAAAACTTGCAAAAATGTATGTATTATTCTGTGATTAACATTTAATTATCAGCCTAAATGACTATAAGTAGACAAACACCCCAGAAGCGGTCAAACGATTATTAAACAATAAAAAATGACAGAAAAAAATTAATAAGATCATAAAATCATTTCTATAGTTTTGAAGTTCCTAACCAGAATGTTAATAATTCCCTACAAAAATGTAATTATGGACCAAACAGATTTAATTAAATAACGGGAAGGCGAATGTAGCCTCCTATAAACCGTTATCGTTATAAACAATTCCCACGTTGTTGGTTTAAATTACATCTGGATCCTAACACACATTTAATTAAAAATATAAAAAATTGACAGTGTGAAATACTCCTGCTGTACCACCTGAATATTTTATTGGATAGGCCTACATTAAATAGGAACAGCTAACAAAGTATGGAAAAATGTTTTGAAATTCAAGTGATAATTTACATGCTTTGAAAACACAAATTGGTGGTTGTTTTTAAAACAAAATATTAGTTTTTTAAGTAATATATTAGGAGTCAAATGTTCAATTTTTATAAGTGCTTATGTGTGACCACTCCCACCACAACTGCATGCAGATGATTTGGATCAACCGGTCAATTATTGTTAATTTATCATGTAAATAATTGGACGTTAAGTGAACTCAACTTGAGTAAGGGACCTAAAAACACCAAAATCATAAACCAGAGCTTAGCAAAAGAAAGTATTTCGGTGAAAATTAAGGGCGTGGATACAATTATATAAAGTCTTACTGAAAAAAACCTCAAACAATGGACTTCAGTCAAGTGAAAGGAAAAGCTGATAAATTCTCTAAAAAAATCAAATCTTGAATTGAATGCGAGAAATTCGAGCAGATCTAAATTCGAAATACAATTAAGAAAAGCAGGGTGGGTGGCGTTTCTTTTTAGTCTTTTTTTTCTAAATTCTTTAAAAAATGATAATAATTAGGCTTACCGAAACCCAAGTCATTCCGTACGACAATAGTACCGAGTCCGAGAAATTATTTTTATTGTTATATTTAACCGAAATTTCTAAACACGGGGATTATGGAAAACTAGTGAGCGTGAGGCATGAACTAAATTCTAAGTACCTTATTAATTTTTTTTAAGTAAAGTTTTTTTTAAATAACGGAAAAGAGGGTGAGGAGAGAATATATATTTAGACAATATTTGGTATGCGTAACTAAATGTCCCTAATAAACTAGTAAACTGTTTGTTGGAAAAAGCAAAAAAAAAATTGAATTAACTGGACAAAACTCTGAAATTTCGTCATGTGGTTAAGACAACTAAAAGAATATCAGAATTATAACTTCAATCATTCGTTTTTATACAGTACTATTTCAGTTTCCAAAAACAAAAATAGGATACATTTCCTGCAAATGCCACCTTAATTACTTTTTTCGATTAAATTGAACGCAGTATGGTGCAAAAATCCCTTGCTTATTTTTACATTAATATATCATATTAAGAATACCGAATCATGTTCAAATTGGTGTCAAATTTGCCATTTTCGACACTCATATTCAGGACATTATTATTTACGACAGAAAAAAAAATCAAGAATTTTTTTTTCCATTTTTTTCACCGTTCACTATTTATTTGAATACGCCAATTTTATGTGTACTTAATTACCAGCATTATTTTATACCATTTTTACAATGGGATGATTTTTTTTCATTCTTTATAGGTAAAAAATCCAAATTTTTTGGCCTTCCCCTCAGAAGATCTAAATTTAACAGGGCGATCATTTTCAGGTATTTTATTTTATATTAATTATCCTTAGAAAAAATGACCATTTGTTTATTAATTAAACATTTTGGCATGCTTTGGATAAAATAATCCAGCAGTTTTCAGGATTATCCTCGAACCATTTTTAGTATAACGCAAATACTATAAGAGTTAGTATATATTTACAGAAAAATAACATAATAGGAAATCAGTGTAAAAAACATACAGTATGTGAGGCCATATGTAATGTTTCCAAACCTTTTCCATTGATTAATCAGAACAGGACGCGTTTCTCAAATTTTACCAGACAACTCACAATGAATATATTGATTCGAACGTGTATAGATCTTAAGGTAAATTTTTGAACAACAGGTGTTTACATGATTTAGGAACCATGCATGTGCTACATCGAAATTGCATAAAACCAACACTGTAACAAAACCAGCTAGTTTGTGCTTGAATAAAATTCAAAACACCGTGCAGGACACCAGAAATATGGAAAACGAGGAAAAGGTAGTTTCCCACGTTCAGTAATTACAGGTTTCGAGCACATTTTTCAAGTTTATTTCCACTTTGCCATACACTGTCTGCACTTAAAGTTGCTCCATATTGAACGAGAAAACGAGACAATACTTCATAGTTCCAACATAAAAAAAACCGAGGCAATAGTTCAGATTTTTTTCCAGCAAAACATCGGAATTTCTTCCCTGCCGATTCATTCCAATTTCCATAATTGTTAACCGCAAAAACAGCATTGTTGGGGGTTCCACGTGAGCTCCCTGGAAGGTTTAATAGCTTGTTTCATTGTCTATTGTTTTAGCCGATCTCCGCTCTAAAAACCACTTTCTGATATATTGATTGAGGTAGATCCAACCCCAGAAATATATCTGTATATACATGTATAGATGGAAGGTAGACCTAAAGAGTCGTGCTCACAAGCACGTGACTTAAGCAAAGGTCGAGATAAGGGAAAAACAACAACCACAAGCTGAGCAGATTATTCACTAATAACTTCATTTTCTTATTTTTTTTTTCTTTTTTTTGCTATAAACGTTGGGGGCCGTCCATAAATGACGTCAAACAAAATTTGGCCAAAAATTGACCCCCTCCACTCTCATGTGTTGACGTCATTTATGGGCTGTCCCTTTGGAATTAGTTGTAGGTCTCTAAATAAGTGGTGCTTTCATCTTTTTATAAATGGTGCATCAAATCCTCTGAGATCTCAAATTTTTTTAAAAAGTTGCAATGTTCAAGGTATTGAAAACCATTTGCAAAAGAAAGTAATAATTTAAGAATAATACTCGCCTAAAATTGGGAATTTGAATTTTTATTTTTATTTTAATGTGAGTGAAAATAACAAAACAGTATATGTAAATGCTGGTTAACCACTAACAGAAACTTAGGTAACATCTCCTTTCAAAATTCTCATACTAATCTCCAGTCCTGGAAATAATAAAGCATTTTTTTCCAGAATCACATTTTACAAATCCTTCAACAACCTATAAATTTCTATCTTGTATCGGCTAGTTGTGCTCCCAGAACATGCCAGAATTTTGGTATTTGCAGAGACCTAGAGATGAAAGCAAACCTGACAAAAATCAAGCATTAATGTAGAAATATTGTGGAAATCAAAATAATCAAACAACCTCAATCATTCCTATATATTCATAATGCATTCAAATATTGAAAGTGAACAATTAATTTAGATTGTAACTTCTGGAACATCCCATGTATTAAACTCCATTTGAAATGCATGTATCATTTCCCAACATCTGCACATTCTGTAAACATTTTGAATTCAGGACCCATGTCCTAAATCATTCGGTAACCATACTCTATTCCAAACAGCCACCATTAAAACTATTCTGATTATTAGTTTAATCGTTTAAATACATGTACAATAAAATGACTTCATTGCTTACCATATGAGCAGTCTGACTGGAGGTTTAGATAAACACTTGTTTAACTTATTTTTTAATGAGCTTTTATTGCAAGAAGCCCAAAACTATTATCATAATTTTGTTAACGATTTTATTTGGGAGCTGTTTGCAGTCGAATGGGATTTTTATGTTTCTAGTGTACCATTTAACAGCATTAGCAGTGCAATACAAACTTTTAAAATTAACCCATAAGCTTTTAAAACACCGTTTAACATGCTTTTCAGGCGCTGTAAATCATCATAAAGCATTAGAATGAAATACGAAGAACTTTCAGCTTGTTTTTTATATTCTGAATTGACGATTTGGGTGCTAGCAAGAACTATGTCATCCATTACCCTTACCACCTGCCATGGTTCATGAGTCAGTTATACCTCACTGAGTTTACCAGCAGTCTATAGGTATTCCAAAAACTCAAATTTTATAATTTTAAATAATTGAGCAAGGGCAATTTTGAAAATTTTATGAAATCATGATTTGAAATAAATTACGATTGGCTTCATTAACTTGTCTTTTAAACTACACGAAAGGCATAGGCCACTATTCTTTTGCAATTACTAGATTTAATTGACCATGTTGCATCAAGATCTTCCTCATTAATTCAACATTACAAATCGAACTGTGAAGCCACTTTTAAACATCAGTATGACATTCATATAAAGCACAGGTAAGTACTTTTGTCAATTGTATCAATAGAAGAACTCAGATAGCTGAGCACTCCTGGACACTTGAGCACATTGAAAATTGAGCACTTGTGCCACACATGCGCAATACC
>JAQGCC010005752.1:0-11096 GCA_034698905.1 Xestoiulus laeticollis
AGGCTATGTTCAATGTATAACATAAGCTTTGTAATAAACTGTTTCTCATTTGTTGAATATCCATGAAAAGACATACACTAAACGACTAATGAAACATAAAAAGTATTCAGAATGCATTATGGATACATCATTGATTAATCATTGTATTTTGGTAACCATTAGAGATAATTAAGACCCTTATCGATATACATGTACACACAATTTCATTCGTGTTATTTAGCTCATTGGTTTCTAATGTTTGAAATAGGATATCATAGAAAGATTTTGTTTTCTATTGGTTTCATTTATTGTTAAGTGATCCAGCCAATACAAATCTATGAAAAGTAAATTAACTGATAAAAACTAATGATATTTCTATTGTTTTCTATGGAAATTTTGACCATATATGCATTGTAGGCACATTTTTAAGGCCTTATATAATTTTGTACTAATATAGAGTTCCGTAAAATTTAAAAAAGAGGAACTGTAAACCTTGCAACAGGCAAAAGCTGATACTTATATGCGGCGCTTCTGATCATTATTAGCGACAAGTTTTGTATTGCGTTCTATGGAAATGAATTGGGACCTGGATAATTGATCCTTAAAAGCGGCTGTTCCTTGTATGCGAGATTCTTATAAGCGGCGGGCACTGTAATAAAATATCATCATTGTACCGAGATTCACTGCTACCAATCTCTTGACTTCATTGATGGATTTGCCATTGCACCACTAGCAATTTTGCAGTCAAGAAAAATAAAGGTTTAGAAGCTATACCCCTGAATGTGTTTTTTCTTCTCTTCCTTTACGTTGTATATCAACTGCTGGGTGCAGGTCTTTCTTGTATTCTTCTAGTGCAACTCAGTGCAAACATGAAATGGGCAGAGCTATCTGTTAGTGAAACCCAATGCAAAGTGAAATGGTAACCCAAAGAAACAGAAAAAATACTATAAAAAGATGGCGGCCCCCATTGAATTCTTTAACTACTATAGGAGAGGTCTTTCAGATGAGGTACTATCAAGCAGACGATTCAGTGCGGCACTGACTTTACTCTGAAAAATTTTCATTGCAGGTTCTTCCTGCTCTGGCTTGCACTGGTTTTCTATTTCCTGTGTCAAAGAAACAGAATCAGTGCATCAGAATGATAGTTGAACACAAATTTGCTGATTTCGACTATAAGCCCAAGGCCACACTAAGCTTTAAAACACGCGTTTGGTCTTAAAACTGATAGGCAAAACGAGGATGCAGTTACAAGCAATAAAGATGGTTTTTTCATTAATTTTTCAAAAAACTAATATTTTAAAATTTTGAAAAAATTCACATAATTATTTCGTACTATTAACTTATACCGCCTAAAGTTTTATCTTAGTATCCTAATTAGATCGCTTGATACGGTTTATTTCTAAAGTTATTCTACAGTGGCTAGAATACCTAGTGTGTCTACAGCACTTCAAAAGTGGATCCAAAAAAAAAAAAAAAAAAACGCTTGGTGGCGCTGCTGTCGGCTTGCAGGGTGATGCCTTATTAAAGCTACTTATAGTGTTACTATAAAATCTTAAAATGACGGTTTAAAAAATGAGCAATGACTACATAATTTTGAAGAACAAAATTTCTAAAAACTTTCTACAAAATATTCTCATTTTACGAAATTGTTTACTAATTTTACTATAGAAAACATGTAAAAATATATTTGTATACATAAATATCTACAAATTCTGCTATAATAAATATTCACTATTTCTACAAAAATGCCATATTTTCTTACATTAGGGCCGATTTGTACTGGTTTACAGGTTTCACTGTAGTGGATCAGAAAGCAAATTTAGTGATTAAATAATAATGTTTGGAAGATTTGTAAATATATACGAGCATGTGAACAAAAATTAAGAACATTTGTTACTTTCCAACATTATATCAGAAAATTATAAATTTATTGTTCAATGCAAAGACTGTTACTCGCAATGCCAGCATCTTATTGGTATAGAACCGGGTTACCTAGCGCCTACGGTGCTTTTCACCTTGTTTGCCAAGCGGGTTTCCCTCTAGCTGTTGAATATGAAAGAAAGAATATCCAAAGTTAAACATGAAAATGTAATGTAAAAACACTCACCTCTATAGACGCCTTTATCGCGTTCCCCTATCCCTTTGTGAGTAAGCCGTCAGCCACAATATTGGGCTTTACAAAGGGTGATGGTGATGGTGATGGTGTAGGTTTTAGGGCCCAAAGGCGACTAAGGCTAAAAAGGGCCCAACTGATTGCGATCTAACCCAGCACAGATGTACAGGATTAGCTGCGAACAGGTGACTAAGAGAGCAGTGGGTAGGCTGGACCTCAGTTCCGAAGGAACGTTTTAGGTTGGTCGTTACAAGAGATCCAGTCAAGAATATGCCTCCAGTCAAGTTATATGGTGTTCAGACATTTTAAATGTAGTCTATTTCGCCATTAGTAATAAGGTTTCAGAAAGATCTTCTTATGGATTCGCTTGTTCCAAATATTAGTGGGGATGTCATAAGATTATTAAGACAGAGAAACACCCCCTGTTATTTGAGGGGTACCAAGAAGTCGGCCAGTCCGGAGTCTCTGTAATCCGATGTTAGTGAGAGGACCGAACGAAGCCATAAGATTGATTTAGAGTACTAGACTATAGAGCAGACAGGAGGTAGCATAGGGAAAGGTAATTGATCATATAGGAGAAAGGGACCGTTCTATTCTCTCCTAGGAGAGACGACAGCCTAAGAGGTCCCTGACCAGAGTAGTCATGTAGGGCCGTGCGTCGAAAAGCCGCGTAGCGCCTGCAGTCTAGTAAAAGATGCGAGACAGTTAGAGGTACCATACAGGTGGCGCATATAAGTGGAGGAGTTCCAGTAAGGAGATGGCTATGGGTAAGACATGTATGTCCTATGCAAAGATGGGTGTACACCACATCCTCTTTTCGAGATAGGGATAAAGGGTGGTGATACTTGGTTATTGCAGGGTTGAGGGGGTGAAGTTTGTTGGGGGCAGTAGTATCCCATTGCTGTTGCCAAGCATGACTGATAGCATTCTTTATGGGGGCACGGAGATCGCCAGCAGGTATGGGGATGTCAAGAAACGGCAATGTGTGAGCTGCGTTAGCCGCAGAGTCAGCCGCCTCATTACCAGGTATGCCACAATGGCCTGAGCAGTCGCGCTTTAAACCATCAGTAAACACAGGTACTGAGAAGGATTATTGTTGCCGGTGAAGGTGATATAATTACAACCATACTGATGGGGCGATGGTGGTTTTGTTTTGGGGAACAAGAGACAGGATAGTGGGTCGGTGAAAGTCCCATGGGGGAACTGGCCAAAAAGTATGGGGAGCAACTTGCGGGTATGGGATTGGGATGAGATGGTGAAGGTCTTGCAGGCATAGCCCTATGGGCTGTGCAACTGATGGGTGGTTAGCGAAAAGACGTGCATGGGGGGGGGGTGGAAAACAAGTTGAAAATTTGGGTGGGAAGGGAAGGATGCTAGCTGGGAGCAGTAGGCAGCTTTAAGCGCTGCTCGGCGAAGTGTGAGGGAAGGCTCATGGGCTATTACATTTAAACTAATGATTGGTGAGGTACGAAATGCTTCAGTGCAAATCCGAAGTGCCTGATGATGAACAGGGTCTAGGGCTTTAAGGTATGAGGGAGGAGCTGAACCGTATACAATTGATCCGTAATCCAGTTTGGCCCGGATAGTGGCCTTGTAAACTCTCATAAGAGCCACACGGTCAGCTTCCCAAAAAGATGAGGACAGCACTTTAAACAAACTGAGGGACTTGGTGCAAGTGGTTTTCAGGTACTGTATGTGGGGCTTAAAAGACAGCTTGGCATCAAGATATACACCAAGGAATTTAAGCGAAGTCACCAAGGGGATGAGATTACTATTTAATGTAATCTCTAGGGGAGGAAAAAGACCCCGTAGTCTGCAAAAGTGAATACCTTTAGTCTTGGAATCAGAAAAGCAGAGTCCATTAGAGTCTGCGAATAAGCTGACCCTATCAACTGCTAGTTGGAGCTGGTGCTGCAAATAGGCTGGACGACAGGACCTGCCCATAATGTGGAAGTCATTCACATACTTCCCTCCAACTATCGATGGGGGGAGCGTGTTTAAGATATGATTAAGTTTTATAATAAATAAGGTACAGCTTAGCACTGAACCTTGAGGGACACCGTTAGCTTTCACAAATGTATCAGAGAGTACTGAACTAAGGCAAACTTGGTAGGTGCGGTGCTGGAGAAAATTGCAAATAAAGCAGGGCAGGCACCCCCGGAATCCCATTCGATGGAGGTCTCGCAAAATTCCGTAGCGCCAAGTGGTGTCATAGGCCTTTTCCAGGTCAAAGAACACGCAGACCGCATGTTGCCGTAGAGCAAAAGCTTCTCTTATAAACGTCTCCACGCGCAGCAAGAGATATATGGTGGACCAGCCACGCCGGAATTCAAATTGCAATGGGGAAAGGAGTGACCACGATTCAATCTTAAACATGATGCGGTCATTAATCATCCGCTCCAAGACCTTGCACAGGTAGCTGGTCAGGGCAATAGGTCTATAACTGAGCGGGTCTGATGGGTCTTTGCCAAGCTTCGGGATAGCTACCACATGGGCATGCTACCAAGATGTTGGAAAGGCATCTTCCACCCAGTCTCGATTATACACATTAACGAGAACGTTAAGGGGCCCAGGAGGAGATGTTGAAGCATGGCGTTATGGATGTCATCGGGGCCAGCAGATGTAGCTGAACACCGTGACAAGGCGGATATAAGTTCCATCATGATGAAGCGGTTGTTGTAGGCAGAGGTACGATACTCGGTGAAACATAGCGGGAGTTGTTCCTCGCGGGCTTTGACCTGGAGGAATGCTGGGGAATAGTGTGCACCGCTAGAGCATGCTGAAAAGGACTCCCCAAGTGTTACTTATATCGGCCAGTTGAGAGACTTCCCTTGCATCCGTTCGTAAGATGTGGAGGGTAGGTGGTCGGTATGTTCCTCGTACTTTGTGCACCCTCTCCCAAAGCACTTTGGTGGGAGTGCGGGAGGTAAGAGAGGAGAGAAAAGTTCGCCAAGACTATCTGTCTCTGCCGTCGGGCACGTCTGGAAAGCGCCCGTGCATGTTTAAAGGCGGTGAGATTCGCAGCTGTGGGTGACCTGGAGAAGAGTGCTCATGCACGTTGCTGCGTAGCTCTACTGTTCCGGCAGGTCAGGTTCCACCAGGGTTTGGGGTATTTGGGTGGCGTAGAGGAAGTTTTAGGTATGGACAGGGAGGCGGCTCCAACAATTCCAGCCGCCAGCGTCCGAACAGCTTCGTCAATGTCCAGGTGGTCTAGGTCCTGGATGGATTCTGAGCATAGGGCCGCAAACAGTCTAATCTGCCCTAGAGATGACCCAGCGTTGGGGGCGGTGAAGAGGTGGGCTTGGAGTGATCCAGGCAATGTGGATGGGAAAGTGGTTACTCCCATGAAGGTCCTGGTCAGGGTGCCAGGACAGCTGAGGGAAAAGAGATGGGGTACAGAGGGACAAGTCAATGTGTGAGAAGGAATGGGAAGCTGCATTGAAGTATGTGGGCAGACCGCTGTTCAGGAGGACGAGGTCAGAAGAAGTAAGAATGGCTTCCATAGCCACACCCCGAGGGTCACTGCGCAGGCTCCCCCACAGAGGATTGTCCGCATTAAAGTCCCCAAACAGGAGGAAGGGCTTGGGCAGCTGGGTTACTAAGTGCAGGAGTGTAGTGAGCTGGATCGGGAATGAATCCGGGACATAGATCGAGCATATAGTGACCACTTGTGAGAAGGCTATCCAGGCAGCCACGGCTTCCAAAGGGGTGTTGATCGTCAGAGGAGAGGATGGGAGCGAGGTGCATTTAAGTAGCACTACACCACCACGGGCATTGGCTCCCACACAATCTCGGCGATGGACTGTGAATCCGCGAAAAGAGTAGGCAGTGTGCTCGGAGAGGAATGTCTCCTGTAGAGCCACACATGCTGGCTGATGTTGGGAGATGAGGCTTCGAAGCTCTGGGGAATTCCCGCGCACTCCACGGCAATTCCACTGAATAATAGACATTGGACTAAGTTATTTAGTGGAGTGCTTACTAGCACTCGGGGGGCGTCGCCGGCAGTCTTGTGAGGGCAGGTGGGGGATGCATTTTTGGGTCGAGAGGCAGGTTTCGCCTTCCGACCGGAGATCACCTGCCAGCCATCGGTGGCAGATTTGCCAGGGGGGTGGGGTAAAGGCTATGGTTGAGGAATTAAGAGGTGGGGTTGGCTTCCAGGCTGTGGTGAAGAAGGGCCAGGTTGGTTGGAGATTTGGGGTGGTTGGGGATGTGCTCCAACAGTGGTCCCTCCGGGAAAAATAGCTCCCTACTGGCGGGAGCAAAGCACACAAACAGTGTGTGTATCAGGAGGTGCAGATGGAGGCAGAGGGTCCGTCTGCACAGCATTGTCTCGCCGGGCAGGTTTCTTTGCAGGTGGTTTGGAGACTGCCTGAGCAAAGGACTTAGGGAAGCCGGGTGGTTGGGAGACTTTATGTCGCCTCCGCGCTTTAGGGAGGGAGATGTTCTCCTTCACTTTCAGCTCTATGATGCTGCACTCTTCCATGTACCTGGGGCAGTCACGGGATTACACAGGATGAGCTTTCTTACAGTTAATGCATTCTGGGTCAGTCTTGCAGGCATCCTCGTGGGCAGGGGCGCTGCACTGACCGCAAAGGGCCTGGGACTTGCACACTGGTTTGGTGTGGCCAAACCGCTGACAGCCAAAGCACCTAACCGGGTTGGGGATGAAGGGCCTAACCGGAAGGTGCAAGTAGCCAACTTTTACATTCGCAGGGAGCTTTAGTGTGTCAAAGGTCAAGATAAGGGCAGCAGTAGGCTCTACCTGGCCGTTCCGCCTTCTTGTAATACGTCTTACAGCCGTCACTTGCTGGGCAGAGAGGAAGTCAGCAACCTCCTCCAAGGTGGAGTGAATCAGATCTGGGGAGTTGACAACCCCGCTGGTACTGTTGAGAGACTTGTGTTTCTGTGGTGACCGGGTGAGTGGCAACAAACATCAGGTTTAATAATGTACTAGCCTGAGATGGTACACGCGTTTCCAGAAGGAGCGTGCCATCACGCAGATTGTTAAGTCATAAATCTCCACTCCCTAAGAAGCTGGAGATGTCTTTATAAATTGCTATGGGCGAGACCTTTGCGAAGGATTCGCCATCAATTCATTTCACAGTTAGGAATTTTGGGGAGGATACAGGGGGAGGCCCCGAGCGAGGAGCCGCTGAGGCAGCTCCTTGGCTAAGAGGGGTTGAGCCATCCGGACTCAGTCGGGGTCACTTACCGAGGACCCCACTCCGTTTATTATAAGTTTTGTTTGCAGCGAGCTACAGTTTTACACCCCGCTTTCAGACAGGTCGCCCCATCCTATCCAAACCAGCTCCAGCCAAAAACGAGGTGCGGACCAGTCAGTAGCCTATTGGGGCAGGATTGCTGCCCTTTGGCGAACACACACTGACTAATAGGGGTAAAAACCCCTCCCATCAACAGCTATGATCCCTAGCGTCCTGATAGTCACGTTCCGATAGAGTCAGGACTTATAATTGGTTTCTATCATAGCATAGTTTTTCGCTACCCAGGATAGCCTTCCCTGGGGGGCCTAAAAAGGGTGGGGGCGGCCCAGATCCCCACCCATGAAAAAACAACCAAAGTGTAGGTAAATGCGTCTGCAAGAGAGCGTGTACCAACCATAATGACAGGTGACAGATAGGTCAAGTCATGTGGCCACCGTTAGTCTGACCCCTCGCCTGAGGCCCAGCTGCCATATACCGGCAGAATGCCCTCAGGGTCACCAGGGTTCGCAAGCCCCCCCCACCACGTCAAGGTGGTGGTCCCAGGGAAGTTTACAAATTGATGGGGAAGTGTTTACGTAAGCTGGTAAGCCATCCAACATTGTAGGCTTATGCTTATACGTTTAGGAAAAAATATCGATGGTTGTATTGATGCCGTAGGTTTTCTGAGTTCGTTTTGTAAGCCGTAAGTAATCTTGAATCGTAACCAACTAACCAACATAAACGTATGCACTTTATATTGGTATATTTCTGCACACGAGAGCTAAACACCAGCTTCAGGGAATGTGCCTCCTTCATATACCTGCAAATTTTGCCTAAATGGGATGTCTGTTTAAACGCTTATCCAAAAGCATTAATTGATAGGCATGCACAACAGAATTATAGTATGCTTAGGGTAAAAAATGTTTGGAAGCATGAAATAGCATGAAGCATGGCATGATCTTGTCAGGGACAAATGGCTGAGGCATACATGGTAAGGTCACGGCGCATTCCTGACCCTGTCCTTGGACAGTATCAGGAATGTGACGTGGCTTTTTGGCATTCCCAGGTTGGGAATTTAAGGGACATTGGTAATGGGGACAAGGTGAGTCCCTGCCGTGAGTCTTGTCGTGTAACAATGGTCTCTGCCGATCAGGTCTCAAACGTGTCTCGATCCTAGCACTTTAAACTCAAACTCGACTAGTTTGTATTAAAAAACCCAACTTTTTTTGTCTCCAAGTACGGATTACTTGCGAAACCACCGAACCTCGCCATTCGTTTCCCCAGTTTAATTTTTTTGTTTTATGCTTAAGTCGGGCTGTAAATCGCTTCTTGTTTTTGCCCTTTTCTATAAGAAACAAAACCGTACGAAATGAATATAAGCTTATTCGAACTTTAAAGATCGTTATAATCTGTGTGTTTTTTTCCGAGTTTCACCAATGGCTACTCCCGCATCAACCGTCGAAGGACCGCCCGCGGCACTCGCTCGGGCCAGAACTTACAATCTGAATGCAGCATTCCGATTGGGCAATCGGAAAATCCCGCCATCAGAAAATCAAAAGGTACGCTGCAATTAAGATAATGCCTTTCATCATGCTAATCCAAACAACAGTGAGGAGCATGAAAAAGCATATGGATGCATGGCATGGTGTTACCTTCGCGCTCTCTCTGTTGGTCATACATTGTCCATCTTTCAACAGTACCTCCGTGGGAGTGGAATGCAATAACACCAATTAATTGGTATCGTTTAAGGGGTATCAATCGGAGCCTTGACTTTCCCTTGGCTTCTTGGAACCATTAGGGGTCCTTATTCCCCTTCCAACAGCAGGTATATTGAGTGATTTTCACAAATTATCTTGTACTGAGTACGGGAGAATAACCATGCTAATTTTGTGATTAATCAATTAGGTTTTTTATTTTCATTACTACATATGCATGCCATAGCTAATTCACCATACATTTTTAAATACAATAGCCCGGTATCAAAATAAAAGGGGCAGAATAGCCTACTCTCGAAACATTGTCTCACTACGATTACATGCTATCAATTAAGGCATAATGAGCCCTTTATATGGCTTACAGTGAGTCCTTATAGGCCTCTCTTACCGTTGGATTGTTTGCAAAATGCCGTAAATCTTACAACTAGGCTTAGCTAAGGGGTACATAATCCCTATTCTAGTATATGGAAAAACTAACCCTACCATAAATACGAATTTATGACAAAAATTTCTAAAAATACGAATTCATATTACTTATGTGAAGTCCTTCGTTTACTGTTGTATAACACTGTTGTATAATACGTACTGTCCGTAGTTTCTCTAAGTTCAAGAACGTTGGTTCTTGTCCTTCCTCCGACTGGTCCTCTGCTGGAAATTAGACCGGCTTTATACTAATTTCCAGGGTCATCCTTGAAGATCATTTTCATAAATTTCCATTTTCATTTCTTTTTCGGAATTTTATTTCCTTATGACCATCATTTCCATATCTGGGTGGTCTTCCCTTTTGGTTCTAGGGTCTTTCCTGTTTTTGGGGCGTTAGAAATTCTATTTGGTGTCTACAGATTCGAGAGGTCTCAGGCTCTCTGATGGTGTTAGTTTGGTGTCCTTACGACTTTGGGCTCCAGAGTTATGAGTGAAAACCCGGAAATCCCTCCAGGGTTTTGGTCGTTCCCTGACCTATTTTGATCATTGGCTGGTCCCAGGGTCTAACTCTTTGGGTCCATCCATTATTTGTTTTCGATGCAACCTTGATAACCAATTGCTAATTTGAAGATTTTATCTAAATTTTGTCATTTAAAAACTCATCTTTATGGATTTTGGTGTTTCTTTTGATTGGCGGTTGATGAGGTAATGGTATTGATGGATTGGCGGACAGGGACCTCACCCCTGTTCAACAGTTTAACAAAACCGTGACCTTTACAGATTTTTGGTCATATTTGTCAAGATGCCTCGGGTATGTCGGTCTTCTTCCACTCGCCTCCATGCAAGTCCACCTTCAGTGTCCAGGCTGGACATTCCGGATTCGGTTTTCTATGGGGCATCCTTAAATGGGTTGCTCTTCCTGCACCACCGTGCGGCTCCTCGGGTCTTTCTGTTGGTCTTTCCTCCCATAGAGGGAGGATGGACCCATGTTGTGATTTTGCTTGTGATCTCGTTATTGAGTGATGATCGATGGTGGGCCTGGCAGGCGTTGCCTCTTACCAATGAACTCTTAGTCATTTTTTGTGGAACTTTTAGCCTACTTTTGCTGTCATGGGGTGGTGGTTATACCGTCTACCTTCCAACCTTACGGATGGTTGTGGATGGCTCCCATCCCATCGATGTCCGGGGCAGCTGGGCCCAGTTCACTGGCCAGAGAGTCTCCATCTTAGGCTGAGACTCCCCCAACTCGACAACGACCTCCCACACCGGCCCTGCACCAGTTTTAGTCTCATGCTCCAAGGTACTCCCCGACCCCTCTGGTCAGGGATTCCCCTTACTCCCCTTTTCCATCCTTAGGAGAGGGGCCTAGGACTGGCCAGAGCTGATAATGGAGCTCGCCAGCCTAGCATTGACAGATGAGTTTGTACCCTTCTGTATGTGCCTAACAGATAATCAAGAGGTGATTCCATACCCCCGAATGGATCTCCTGTTGACGACCATTTAACAACCTTGGATAATTCAGTTTCGACCTGCTGGCCTATTTGGGGGAAAAGCCAGGGAAAAAGTAAGTTTTTTTCTCTCTATTTTTTTGGTGGCCGGACAGTTCGTCAAAGTCCTTTTCGTCAAGATCCTTTTCGTCAAACTTTCGGCTGACCGGCTGATCGG
>JAQGCC010005753.1:0-11096 GCA_034698905.1 Xestoiulus laeticollis
TTGTGGGAAACCACGAAAAACCACAACCAGGATAGCCGACCTGGGTTTGAACCCGGGTCTCCCGAAATCAAGGAGCTGAGCATAACCACTAAGCCAACCTTGTCTCACTAATGGATCTGGATGGAACGGAGCCTGCCCTGGCACAGGCTGCCAAGCCTTGACGCTCCCAACGTTGAAGGCAAGAAGAGCCTCCTACCATATCCTCGCCTGGGGAATCTACCAATTCGCCCGGGCTTGAGAGATAGGGATTCCCGTCGGACCGCCTAAAATGCACAACCAAACGAGCTTGGAGTGCCTAGTGGACACTATCGTAGTTTAGGGTCGTAAACACTTTGTATAAACGAATGCTGTTTATTGCTTGAGAAAGAATGAGTTTACACAATGGCTGCTGGTCATAAAACTGCCTAGTGAGCTGTTAATTTTAAAACCCCCTGTGGTGCATCCTTTGGCCAACAAGCCAAACAGCCTAAGGGTTTAGGCGTCGTCTGCTTCGCTAGATGATGCAGAAAATAACATTCCCTCCTCCTGATTTCGAAGTCCTTGAACTATCCGGGACGGGAACGGATACTTGTCGTGTGACGTAGGAACGTCGTCTGCTGCAGTAGTGACCCCTGGGGTGCATTTGCAGGGCCCCTTGGAAATGGACTGCATTGCGGAACCACTGGCATCTCAACTGATGGCTCTGGATCTGCAAAAGGGGAAAGAAGAGGAGGTACTGGAACAGGATCCGGAACAGGAAACCTTGGAGTGGTCGCTTCGCTATCTTGGCGGCTACGTAACTGTTCCACGTGTCTGCGCCAGAGTTGTCCATCATCTGTGAGGACTTTGTAGAAGACCGGCCCCGTGATGTCTGTGATTGTGGCTGGGATCCACTTGGCTTAATTAAGTTCTGTATCCTCTTGCGAACGCCTTGTCTTTCTCGGTATAGCTTCGGTACCGTGGACTTGCCCTAGCGTCATATTGGAGATCCTCTAGCTTGGCATCCATTGCTTGACAGGATGTAGCAAATCAAACAGGTGCGTAAGCGGCGCCCTATAAGTAGTTCAGACGAGCTGCGACCTGTAGAAGCACGTGGTGTCGTGTGCTGGGAGAGCATGTAGCGAGCTAATTGCATCTTCCAATCTCAAGACACTATGCGTCAAAGTGCGTCCTTCGTAGATTGCACCATTCTTTCAGCCTGCCCGGTAGATGAAGGGTGGCGTGGAGCAATGGTGACGTGCTAAATACCGTTGTTCTCGATAAACCCGCGGAATTATTCTGATGTGAAGCCTGTTCTGCTGTCAGAGACTATAGTCTCCCGAACTCCATGAGTGGCAAACAGTTTGCGTAACACTATTTTGGTTGCTTTAGAATTGGTGGATGGCACTAATAAGAATCTACAACGCGCAGGAAAATCGCATTTTGGAATGGTCCTGCGTGATCAATATGTATACGGGACCTAGGCGACTTTGCAAATTTTTAGGGAAACATTGGAGCCTTTGGAGGAGCATGTTGGGTTTGCTGGCACACATCGCATGTCTTCACTAAAGCTTTAATCTGACTGTTCATCTTTGGCCACTATATGTAGCTTCTGGCTAGAGCTTTTGTACGCACAATGCCCTGATGCGAGTCGTGTAGTGCCTGCAGGATAACATCACAAGCAGCTTGTGGAATTACCACTCGACAACCCCATAGCAAACATCCCATGTGTGTGGAGAGCTCCAGCTGTCGGCAGAAAAACGGGCAGAAAACATCATTGGGACATTGACTTAGCCAACCTCTTAACACCCAAGTGAGGACTCAACACAGCGTAGGGTCCTGCGCAGTGTATGTTGCGATTATATCAGCCATCAGGGGTGGCCTCCAGCGCTTCCAACAGCAATACTTCAGTTGGTGGAGGAACCTTATTGTACCAAGCAGAAGCAGGAAGGGGACTCCGTCTACAGTGGTGACAGGATCTGTGGAGTGCAGCGGTCCAATGACAGTAACCCTAGAATTGGTTTGTGGTCGGTACGGATCTCGAAACGTCTGTAGAGATAGTTGTGGAATTTCCTAACTCCGTTTATGATAGCCAGAGCCTCTTTGTCGATTTGTGAATACCGGCGTTCGGTGTCATTCATGGTATATGAATGGTACGAGACAGGAGTTTCCATCTTGTCAGAGAGTTGATGACCCAGGACAGCACCCACGCAATATGGTGAAGCATCACAGGTCAATATGATAAGCAATGAAGGATCAAAATAAACGAGCAAGGTGTCAGAAGACAACAACTTCTTCACTTCCTCGAAGGCCTTGGCATGTCGTGGTGCCCATTCCCACTTGGAGCCCTTGTCCAGTAGACGGTGAAGCGGCTCGGCGACCATGACTTTCCCTCAAAGAAACACATGGTAGAAGTTTCGCAATCCAAGAAAGGCTTGAAGTTCTTCCCGGTTTACAGGAGTGCGTGCGTCGTGAATGGCGCGGACTTTGTCGTCAGTCGGTCGAAGGCACTTCTTGTTGATCTTGAAACCCAGGTATGTAATGCTATCAGCATTGATATACACTTCTCACGGTTTGCACGGATACCGGCCTCAGCGAAGCGTCGTAAAACCTCTCGGAACCTTACTGCAAGTTCTTTCTTGGTCCGCCCTTGGATGAGTACATCATCGAAGTACGGATGGACTCCTGGAATACCCGCAAGTAATGTCTATAAATCTTTAAAAGATTCCTGAAGCGGAAGCAATTCCAAATTGAAGTCTGTTGACTTTTTAAATGGCCCCTTATGAGTAATGATTGTTTGAGCCGTGGCAGAGGCATCATCCACTTTCAGCTGCAAAAATGCTTGCAAAAGGTCCAACTTGATAAAGTGTTGACCCCCTACTAATCCAGATACCATCTGCGAAATATTCGCCTAGTTTCTCGCTGAATACTTCAGGAAACTAATATGACTATCTCTAAATCGGCGGTCTCCACGTTGAGAACCTCTTAAAGCTTGATGCCCAGTTACCCGAACCAATTGGTACCAAGTAAGCAGTGATGATTCTTCTGCACTACTTGTACTGGAAGTAGACCTTGAAATGCACAGTACTCCATGTTAACGTTAATCATACCCAGAACTGACTGGTTGTTGATTGTAGTCTCTTAGAACGTATGATGGCTTGTCAAAGATGGGTTGCTTCATCTTGAAGAAAATCCGCTTTAACGTTTCCTCGTTAATAATAGTTGACTTCGAAATCACAGGCTACTCCATTAAGTAGAACTGTTGTAGCTGTAAATTCGGCTGTATCTGTGTTTGAAACAACTGTTTGAACCTGGTTCACGTGGTAGCAGTCCTTGCATTCAATTACTTTTGCTTGAACCTGTTGAGTCTTTGCAGCCTTTCTGTGTGAACTGAAACTGGGAGTGTTCGGCGGTTGCCCGTTGAGCTTGGAACGGCAAACCTTAATATGTCCCTTCTTGTGACAGTGATGGCATTCAGCAGACTTAAATCTGCAGTTGGCCCGTAGGCGCGTACCTCCACAGCTTGGACAGAGTTTTCCTACGTAGTTGGAACGTGGGTTTATTTCCATCTTCTTGGGTGCCGTGTTGCTTTTCCATCTGGACTTGTCTGTTTTGGATTTAGAGGACAGCTTCACAACGGTGCTTGGTGTGGCTCCTCGAATCTCGTTGACGTGGCGGTTAGCTGCTTCGGATGCTATGGCCTTTTCTTGCTCTTGAGCAAACGTCAATGTAGATTCCGCTAGAAGTCTTCTTTGGAGAGCTTCGTCGCGCGTTCCGCAGACAAGTCGATCTCGTAGAATCAGTGAGAATGTTACCGAAGTTGCAATGTTGAGCTAACTTCCGCAACTCTGCAATGTACGTTGCAACAGCCTCATTCGGTCCCTGGTTTCGGCGGTCGTTGATAAACCTCAGATGTTTGTGGAGAAAATTGAGCTTTCAGGAGAGATATGATTTCCCCGAAAGACTTCTCGTCGGGTTGTGCAGGTGAAACAAGTGAAGTAACCAAAGAAAAGGTCCTTGCTCCACATACACTGAAGAATACAGCTCTCTTCTGGTTGTCTGTTGTGATGGAGTTTGCTTCCATGAAGAAACTGACACGCTGAGTATAGCTATCCCAGGAAGATGGCTGGGAGATGTCAAACTCCTCCAGGTGTCCCAAAGTTGCCATTTTTAAGGATGAAACTTGTTTACAAATTACAGTCTCTGTATATCCTAACAAGTTATTAGTTGATGTCTTGGAATCTTGACACGTGGTAAGCATCGGTCCAGTGGACTCACACGTTGTTAGGCTTACACACACAAAGACTGGTACATGTGTTTGGTATAGAGGCCTTCAAACCTCAACTTTAGCCAAATTCGTAAAGTCATTAAATGTCTGGTTACTTGCACTTTGTTTTGGAATCACCATCCACTTCCTCATCGCCAATTATCGTAGTTTAGGGTAGTAAACACTTTGTATAAACGAATGCTGTTTATTGCTTGAGAAAAAAACGAATTTACACAATGGCTGCTGGTCATAAAAACTGATGTGAGCCGTTAATTTCAAAACCCCTTGTGTTGCCCTCCTTTGGCCAACAAGCCAAACAGGGTTTAGGCGTCGCCTGCTTTGCCAGATGATGCAGGAACATAACAGAGACATAATAGTTCCCACCCTTGGTCGAGTTTTTTAATCACTTTGATGAGCTGTTGTGTACACATAGATATAGAGATTTTTACTTGCGTATACATGTATCAAAATTCCTTTTCTAAATGATAAACATGCATTCACTTAATGCGCTTTTGCAAATATGCATATTTCAAAGTGGCAAACAAGTCCCAAAAAAAGCTCTAAAAGTCCTAAATATTAAAAGCCAACGTATGAAGAAGGCCAGACAACAAAATTTTAGCTATTATAGTAATTTAGGTGACCCTCCTGAAAACCCTGGGCGCCAGTTGCTGGTCGACCATCTAGGTGTAAAGAATCTTACTGGGGTTGACCACCCTGTCCCTGCTGTCGCCCCGTGGACAGTGGGAAGCTGCGCTCTGATCCTCTCAGAGCGTCGGGGATCAACTGGAGCTGGGTTCGGAAGGGTAGGTCCGGGGTTGTCCATGGTTAGTGGGCCAATCGGATTGCTACTCCAACCTTACTCGTTTAGAGTCCTATCAGGGGATAGGGTTCCTAATGTTTGCAATATCTAGCAGCGGGAATCAAGCTGCGGGCGGACATGTCTCCGCTTGGGAAGAGCATGTGGCCGGAGTTGTACCAGCTGGTAGGGTGCATAGAAAATTGACCAAAGACATTTTGGTTAAGTTTAAAAAGAAAAAAGTGAAATTTAATCAATGTTCATTTGAGAATAAAGAAAAGGTTTAAAGGGCACTAGAGTGTGCCTAAAATGCTCATAAGTGCAGGGCTATTCTAGCCTGTCTTTACAGTGCTCTTGACTGTTGAGTTTTAAAGTCAACTCATTTGGAGTTGCTAAAAGTGACTGGAGATCTATTTTCCATAGAACTCCTTTTATACTACTTGGCTTCCTTCTGTATCCAATCAGAAGTAAGACAGTAGTGGGCATTACACTTCATTTTGTTACATCCCTGAGGCTATTGGGGACCAATCTGGCCGGACATCTTTTATAGCCTGCTGTCAGTGAGTCAGCAATTCTTAGGTGATACTTGGCATCTACTTGTGACATTAATTTAGTGTCCAAGTGGAACAGGTGGCTTTTTCTATTGAAACTTAATTCTTCATTTCCTTTATGGTTTTAAGCTTACATATCCTTTTCAGGACTTAGGTTTACTATTTTGCTTTGGGCCCAGTCTTACAGACCTACCGAGCTGTTGTCCGCTCACCTATGGTTCCCAACTGACGCAATACTTTAGTATTGTTGCTTATCTGACTTTGACTCTGCAATTGACGTTTAACCTTAATATGCAGATAGGCAAATAATTGTGCATTTTATGATAAAAAGCATGATGTTTGAAACAACATGTAGAATAAATATAAAACTGATCCAAATATTAGGGCACTTGTGAAGTTTTGTTCAATTTTGGCATAAATGAGAATTCAACATTTAAAAGTCACCTTTTAAAAGTCCTAAATATTGAATCTGAAGAAGTGTTTGCCACCCTGATATTTTCCTTCACACTCATGTTGGGATCTCCCAGGGGATCAATGATGTACGCTTCGGCGGTAAATCTTGATTCTGTCCCAGGAACCCACTGATATAGAGTATTACCTGTGAAATGCAACTTGTTGCATTTCACAGGTAATACTCTACATCAAGGCAAGTTTGTTATACATGTATAAAATCGATCTGTTCCGACTGTGAGGGTGTGCTACCTCTAGGTTATGTTAGAAACTGCAGTTAGTTATTTAAAAGATAACCATTGGTGTTGCATGTACGCCTATTTAATTCTGCTTAATTATAAAAGGGTCCTTATTCACAGGTTTCACTATATCGCATGTTCGTATCTTGTTGGAAAATTCTATTTAAATACCTAATAGCTTCTTCCCGCGAGATAAATTCAATAGTTTTTTTTTTAAATATATTGTAATCTCGTATCTTGGTGGTTAATTCTATTTTAATCAGCTATATTCCTAATTGGCCATTTCAATAGAACTTTCCCACGGGATAATTTCTATATTGTTTGAAGAATCTATTAAAATTATGTATTCTATTTGGGGCGTGTCGCCACAAACAAAATTTCTCTGTGTGAAAGTGCCCCTAGGTAGGCTGTCACCAATATTTTGGCTTCCCATAAATGTAATAATGCACATAACACAGATAGTGTCATTTTAATTAAGAAATGTATAACTTTTATAAACTTCACATTTCTTTTTATTTGAAACTGTTCCACTCTACTGTAAACCCTATCAAGGAGAGTAAGCTCTGTGCTCTTTATTAGCAGCGGAAAGCAGAGATAGATTTTCAGTCGCCAGCCGAGCCGCACCACACAAACCATACCTTAAATTATGGGGACAATTCCCGACAAAATAGTTTGGGGACCTCTGTTGTAATTGGAAGAGCTTTTGGAAGAACACAAATATATTCAAACCAATTAGAAAACTTATTTCTTATCACAAAAAAAATTCTTTGTCGTTCTGTTACCAAAATCTAGCTATCAGTGCGAGTTTCTGATATTTTTTAAACTTGCAATTACTAAAATATCAAAATATATACAATGTAGTCAAATAAATTACATACATGTACATTCGTAGTTTTTGTTGGTCTGCCAGTTGTTTAAAACTCATTGTTATAATTTATTGTAAACTAAAGAGCTTGTTACATCCTACTTGGTCAAATCCAAATCTCTTTCTGAGATTTGCAGATTTGCTGTCTGTTTTAATATTTAAGGGGAATTTTATAAATTCTGAAAATCCTAATTCATGTACTAAACTTTAAATCCATTTGATTTCCCTAATACCCTCACAAATTGCTATTAGTTCTGATTCACAAGTGGATGAAGCTACAAATTCCTGTTTCTTGATTTTTCAACTAACTATAGAATTTCCGATTTTAATACAATATCCTGAAATTGACTTAGCATCTTTTGTGGATCACCAGCTTGCATCTGTGCTTGCTTAAATTGGTCCTGTGTTTCGATCATAGAATAGATTATAGTCTTTTGTCCCTTGTAAATATCTGTACACTCTTTTTAAGGCTGACAAGTGGATTTGTCTTGGATTCTTGCTATACTGTGAAAGTTGACTGACATTGTAAGAAATAACTGGCCTTGGTATAATGGCCAAATACATCAATCATCCAACCATTTCTTGGTATTCTTTTTGGTCAAATTGCTGTGATTCCTCAAAAACGTCCAAATCTTGACGAGGATCACATTGTGTTTTCACTGCGTTACAATATGCAAGTCCAAATCTGCTTAAGATCTTTTCCACGTGCTTTCTTTGAGATAGTTCAAATCCATCTTCTGTTTGTTTCATCATCAGTCCAAAAAAAGATCCACAACCGGTAGTTTCTTTCAGGATAAAATGCTTTCAATTTCACTTATTTTTTCTTCAATAAGGCTGTCACTTGTCCCTAGAACAAAATTGTCATCAACATAGACACCTATGAACAATAGTTTTTTTCCCTTTTGGAACTTGTAGATGCATGTATCACTGTCTAATCTATGTAGCCCAATTTCTGTTAGTACTTTGTTGAGTTTATCGCTCCAGCAATGTCCAGATTGTGGCAGTCCATATAAACTTTTCTTTAGTTTACAAATCAGGTTTTCTTTTCCTGGCTTGATATATCCCTCTGATTGTTGCATATGTACTGTTTCTTTTAAGTTTCCATTAAGGTATGCAGTTTTTACATCAAACATCTTAACTTTTAAGTTTCTCAATGCGGCAATAGCGATTAGTGTCTTTAGTGATTCCATTTTGATTACTGGTGCAATTGACTCCTCGTAATCAATTCCTGGTCTCTGGTTACACCCAACTGCAACTAGCCTTGCCTTGCATTTTTCAATGGAACCATCAGGATGTTTTTTTGTGGTGAATACCCATTTGCTTTTGATGACTTTTTCTTTACCATTTCTCACACCTGGTGTACCTGCAACGACTGTATTTCTTGATCCATAGTCTTTACCCAATTTTCTTTGAATTTATTGCCTCTTGTGTTGTATTTGGGTTGTTTACAGCACATTTAAACGGAATTTTCCACTTTTTTAGCTTTCAATCTTTTAGAACGTCTTGCTCCTTCTCGTACCAGCTTTTCTTCATTCCGTTGTCTTTCTTGTAAATTTCGGTTCTGTAATATCTCGTTTGTTTCACTTTCCTTCCAACCTGGTTTCTTTGGTTCTCCGTTCTGTTCAACTTCTTCTGGTTGAAAATCTTACACTACATCTTGTGGTGGTACTGTTTGCTTTTCCTGTTGAAGATAGGGAATTTCATCCAGTTGAAGGTCTTGTATCTCCCTCTCCAAAATTTTAGCATCTTCAACGACTTCATCTGCTTTACTTGGGTAGACCAACTTTTCCAACTTTGAATCTGTATTGCTTGTATTCATCAGCAACTTTGCCCCCTTTTGGCTCTCATCAAACTTTGTTGTTCTGACCTCTCGAATCTCTGTCTTTAGGTTCGTAAAGCCGATAGGCTTTTCTACACTTGGAATATCCCATAAAAATTCCTTTGCTTGCTTTTGCTTTAAGCTTATTTCTTTTAACCTGAGGATTGTAAAAGTATTCAACACAGCCAAACAGTCTCAAGTGATTAATATTTGGGTTAATCCCTGTCCACTTTTCAATAGGTGTTTTCAGCCCATTACTTTTGGTTGGAGTACAGTTCTTTATATATGATGCTGTTGAAATTGCTTTGGCCCAAAACTCCAATGGAAGTTCTGTATCAATTAGCATTGTTCTTGCATTGTCTAATAATGTATGATTTACCCTTTCTGCAACTCCATTGCTTTGTGGCAAGTATGGTACAGTCATTTGGTGTCGAATTCCTTCTTTTTCGAACATTTCAAAGAATCGTTTTTTCACAAATTCCAATTCGTTATCTAAACAAACACTATCTTTGAGTTTAACTAATTTTCAAACCTATTCTTAAATGATTTAAAAAAATCGAATGCCTCACCCTTTGTTTTTAAGAAATAAACAAATATACATCTACTGAAAGAATTAGTTCGTATAAGTATTTCGCCCCACTAAGAGAATCTTTTAGCATTGGTCTACATAAATCCATGTGGATCAATTCAAACGACTTTTTGGCACATTCCTCATCCAGTCTTTTGAAGGGTTTTTGGACCATTTTGCCCAAAATGCATGGTTTGCACAGATTCAGTTTTTCATCTTAAAAGTCTAATCCTCGTACCATCTTGTTTCTTTTCATTTGGTCAAGGTATTCTTCGTTGATATATCTGAGTCTTTAATGCTAAAGTTCTTTATCTGAAACTTGTTGTGGTTTCTCTTTAGATAATGTTAATGGACATGTTATTATACAATCGCTGATCTTCTCCGAATTCCCTATTATAGGCTTTGTCTCTACGATGAACATTCTGTTGTTTTCAATGGCTTCCACCATGAGTTTGCCATCTCGATTCCAAATTTGCGCACCATCTTCTTCACTAAAGGTTACTTTGTTACCTAGTTTCATCAGGCTCTTCACTGACAAAAGGTTTGCACGTAATTGTGCACATATAATACATCTCTTATGCAAATGTCTGTTGCCTTATGATGTTGAAACTTGTATTTCACATCACCTTTGGCTTCTGCATATATTGAACGACACTTTTCTGCTAACTTTACTTCACTTTTAAAATTGACTGTGTTAGTCATCCAATAACACCTTGGAGTCATATGTACAGAACATCCAGAATCCAGCGTCCACAGCTCCACGTCTAGGTTGCTATGAAAAGCTTCTATCTTTTCACATGTTGCATTCCATGAATTTTCGGAACCATTTGCAACCCTTGCTTGTGGTTTTACAAATGACTTATTCGCACCTTTGTAGGAATTTTTATCTTTTCCTTTTGTTTCAGTTAAATTATCTTCATGATGCCAACAATTCTTAGCAATATGTCCCGGTTTATCACATACAAAACATTTCGTATAACTAATAGGTTTAAATTTTTTTTTTATGTCCATTGTAGGCCTTGTAAACCTTGTCTTGGTTTGACTGGGATGGCACACTTTTAGTTCAAAATCTGTTTTTTTTTTTTTTTGCGAAGTGTTTGTTGTACATCTTCTAAATTCAGTCCTCTTTGTGGTCTTAAAACGGAAGCCACATTTTCGAATTTTTCGTTCATCCTTGGACTACATTGCTCATGTAACATAGGAGTCCACAATTTCCCCATTTTTCATCTTGATGTAGGTATCAATCCTTTTATCTTCAATGCTGCCAGCATGAATTCTTTTTAATTCATTCCACACAGCTTTGGCTCTTGTTTCACAAATAAATAATCCAGCTTGTTCCTCTGACAATGTCACAATAATTGTTCCAAATGCTTCATCATTCTTAGGGTGAAAACAAAGTGCTATCAGCAATTAAAGAATCGCTTCATTCTCGAATAATTCCTAAAGACATACCTGCAATTCGCGATGCACCCGCACATAGTATATCGGTGCATAAGAGAATACAGATTTACATAATTCTAGCATGAATCCATGACACAAACGAGTATAGTGCTATCAGCGAATCAAGAATCGATTCATTCTAG